>QLTV01000598.1:2799616-2812901 GCA_003457575.1 Thermophis baileyi | reverse complement strand
ACTTTCTTTTCATCAGACTAGACATACCCAGTTCCTGCAACCGTTCTTTATATGTTTTAGCCTCCAGTCCCTTAATCATCTTTGTTGCTCTTCTCTGTACTCTTTCTAGAGTTTCAACATCTTTTTTATATCGTGGCGACCAAAACTGGATGCAGTATTCCAAGTGTGGCCTTACCAAGGCATTATAAAGTGGTATTAACACTTCATGTAATCTTGATTCTATCCCTCTGTTTATGCAGCCTAGAACTTTTTGGCTTTTTTGGCAGCTGCTGCACACTGCTGGCTCATATTTAAATGGTTGTCCACTAGGACTCCAAGATCCCTCTCACAGTTACTACTATTGAGCAAGGTACCACATATACTGTACCTGTGCATTTTGTTTTTCTTGCCTAAATGTAGAACCTTACTTTTTTCACCATTGAATTTCATTTTGTTAGATAGCGCCCAATGTTCAACTCTGTCAAGATCCTTCTGTATCTTAAGCCTATCTTCTGGAGTGTTGGCTATTCCTGCTTGCTTGGTGTCATCTGCAAATTTAATGAATCCCCCATCTATCCCCTTGTCCAAATCATTGATGAAGATGTTGAAGAACTCTGAGTCTCCTGGTTTACAGCCTGGTGCCTTAACCACTAGACCAAACTGCCATATCCTAAGATTTGGCTGCCAGAATCAGCAACGAAAAAACAAACAAATAAACCAGAGCAGAGAAGATTATTTTCACAACACAGTGGAGGTTCTTTTAGCATTCAAGGCTCAAAAAAAAACAAGCAGCAAGAAATCCATTACCACATAAAAGTGGGAGAGAAAGATATAAGATTTAAATCTTGGGATATTACATATTTTAGACTGGAGTAGTAGATTCTAATCTTCTTTGTTATTAAGGCAATAAAAGCATTGTCCTAACTGTTCTGCTACTAGCTACTGCAGTTTCATCTTTGGCACTCTATACACAGCTAAATTATCTCATTACTACTCAATTCCAAGTTCAGTCTCAGATCTTTAATAAGGATATAGGAATTGCATTACAGACGAGTTTATCACAGAGACAAATGATCCACAGAAATAAAAAAAGAAATACAGCAATTCTTAAAGTTTACTGAATATAGAAATGCTTATTCAAGCATGTATGATTACTTGGTTATAAAATGCTATTGCTGGAGAATGTCACAAATATTAACATAAACTTTTATTTTAAATCTTTAATATATCGAAAGTGCAAAGTACCAGAAAAGGCTTCAGTTTTATGCAGTTCATTTATACAACGGCAATCCCCCAAATGGACTGTTGTTGTAAATTCAAATTTTATGAAAATCTAAATTGTTTCAGGATACAAATAATTAGGAGTACCTTTTATCATTCCCAAAAGGTAGAAAAGTGAATCTGTGATTACAAGCTAAAGAGATTATATTGTACAGTTGTTTCTGAAACAACTATTAGCATAGGAAAACCGATTGTCATTGTCAAAATGAGAAGTAAATTGAAATATAAGAACAAAAAAACCTTGGTATTTAAAGGCATGTATATTCCATCCTCCTTAGCTAGTCTTTTGTTCCTTAGCTGAACCTCCCTTAAGACTGGAAGATCATTGCAGTGTCCTTTGATTCAAAACCAAGAATCTTGCAGCTGAAGGAACTGCACTGATATAAACAGAGAGGAGCTGTTAATAAATCAAGCATTTCATTCATAGTATTTCACCTTGTGTTACTTTCTGTCTCCCCCAAACAATTCATAAAAAATTCATGTTCTGCTTAACTGAGGGAAAAATAACGGTGACTTACATCCCTGCTTACATACAAGATTTTCCATACAGACCGATAAATGTCAGATCTGATGTTTTAACAGAAGGTTCATATTGTGTTTAAATAATTATTCTGCTCCTTCCTTTGGGATGCTATTCATACAAACAGGTGAAAAAATTGTACCTAATGAAAAAGGGTTAGCATTGCTTCATCAGAATTCTTCATGTTTTGGTGTTATCACACAATGCCTTTTTTATGACTGAAGAGTGGTTTGCCAATGAAAAATGTAGTACCGGATTCAGATTTGTTCCTGCAATAATCGCAGTAAGTTTCAAAGGAGAATCACAGTCATTTATAGAAACACTGCAATGAGTTTAAAGTTCAACTCAGTTGTGTATTCAGCTGATGGACAGATCTTATACTTGGTTACCCATCTGTAAAGTGGAAAGTGGTTTGGCTTCACAGAGTACAAATATATGAGGCAATAATGTATTCTGTATATTATGAAGGACACTGTAATGACAAGGAATAATTCTGAGTTCTGAGAAGATACAGCCATGTTTGTCAATGTCAGCAAATGTAGCAGAAGAGCCTATGTGATTTGTAGAGATGACATAACTTCTTTTTATGTTTTTAGGCAAGGAAAGATGGAAGCCTAGGGTGAAACCTACATTCATCCATGAAATTCACTGTTTTCCTTGGCACTTCACTGCATCTTATCTTAACCATATGTTGTAAGGATAGAATTGGACAAAGGCATAGGTACCTACCGCAGTTCATATCAAAATGTAAACATGTACTCTGTGGCATCATGAAACAAATTCTACACTTATGTAAAGTAGTTGGGAAAAAGTATTTAGGTCACATATTTTACACCCAAACCCTTGTTTTTTCCTACTCCACTGTGGATACTGAGATCATAGAAATTATATATGTAGACTTAAACTGCTTTAAATTAAATAAATATCGGGGTGTCTAATGTAGGATGCTCACAAAGCAGTAAAAGATACACTAAATATGTTACAACACATTTCAGAAATGGTGTTTAGTTGAAGGTGACTTTATCAACATTTCTCTATTCTTTATAAAGCTGTACATTATCCAGTTCTATTGGTGTTATAACTTACAGTGAACTGCAAGTCAGAGACATTGCTTTAATGTGTTTTTCCTTATAAACTAATAGTATTAAGTGTTCAAGGAGTCTGGTAAAATTAATTATTTCGTACTAACTTTGAGTTTTTTTACTTTTATCTCCCAGATTGGATTAATTTTGAAAGGTACTCTTGATTTTTAACTACAAAACTACATATAACAGCTTTTGCTTTGTTTTATCCTTATCTTTCTTGTGAGATTACTATCAAAATAAAGACATTTATTTGACTTCTAAATGGGTGCTATGAGTTAAATTTCAACAAGTAATAACAAGAAAAGCAAATTTATAACCAATAACCATTTAATTACTTAACAACAGATAAAACTGATTCTTTATTTAAATTTAAATTTAAGTTGAGAGTTGAGGTGAAACTCTTAGTAGAACTTGCAAGGTTGATAGTGATCTGAAAGTTATTGTCATCTAATACGAAGATATAGAGGAATGCAGAGATAACCTTGACAAAGGTATGAAGGTATGGTAATAAAAGACGAATCGGTTCTGGGAAAAGTAATAGCGTGAGAAATAAACTCAAAATAATCTTGCTTTGATTCTGTTTGATATAAAAGGAAGTAGAAGTAAATTCTAGATGCTAACATTGTATTACTATACCTTACAACAATAAAGGACCAACTTCTACCCTCAAAACGATGCTATAGAGCACTGCACATCAGAACAACTAGACACAAGGACAGTTTTTCCCAAATGCCATCACTCTGCTAAACAACTAATTCCCACAACACTGTCAAATTATTTACTAAGACTGTATTACTATTCTTCTTCTCATCCTTCCTAGTACCTATCTCTTCCCACTTATGGCTATAACCATGTTGCTTGTATCTTTACAATTTATATTGTTTTATTGTTTCCTAGTATGATTTGATTGCTTATTAGTATCCTATGACTATCACTAAGTGTTGTATTTTATGATTCTTGATGAATATATTTTATTTTTTCTTTATGTACACTGAGAGCATATGCACTTGTGTGTCCAATTACACTTGGCCAATAAAGAATTCTATTCTATTCTATTCCAAAGTGGCATACCTGGAATCCTGGGAATATTTGTTTCTTGACTTGGTCTGCTTTAAAAAGTTCCATGATTCATTTGTCAATTTGGAATGTCTGAATTTTGTTTAACATGTCTTCTTGAAATACTAAATAATTGCATAATGTTTATTTTCCAACTTCCTGCCAGGACTGCAATGTTTTTATTTATTTATTTATTTATTTATCTATTTATTTATTTATTTATTTTGGATTAACTTGTCACCCATCTCATAACAGAATGACTCTGGGTGGTAAATAAATTCAATAAATAAATATAAATATATAATAAACACTGCAGTCCTAGCAGGAAAGGTGAACACAAAGCATGTTGTAACTTTTGGCTTTAATCCCTGCAGCAAAAAAATATACTGCAATTAAGCTATCAAAATCTAAACTATATTGAGTTATCAGTTAAGTTCTGAAAAATAGTTGCATTCCAACTATGCCTTCCAGATACTTTAAACTACAGTTTCCAGAATTCTCAGCTGGAAATTTAAGAAATGTAATCCATCTGGAGAGTGCCAGGTTGGAGAAAGTTGCCCCTTACAAAAAAATGATTGCTTTGATGATTCATGTATGAAAAAAATTCACTTTTAAGCATATGCTGACTTTAGAGCAGGGTGTCAAACTCAAGGCCCGCGGGCCAGATCCGGCCCACGGGGTATTTAGATCTGGCCCATGGTGCCGGCCTGGAAATAGCAAAGGACCGGCCTGCGGTGCCTCTGCTAGCAGCCCCCTTTGACCCATTTTTGGCCTGGACGGCCTCCTGCAGCACTCTACCCTCCAAAACGGGCCACGGGGACCTCCAGAGGCATCCCCTGGCCCATTGCTGGCCGAAATGGAGCCTCTGTGGGCCCCATCGGTCCTCCCCACCCCATTTCCAATGGCTTTACTGTACTTACTTTTCCAAGAGCTCCAGAAGAGGCTGATCCACGTGGCAGAGAAGCCGAAGCCTTTTATTCAGAAGCTTGTGAAGCTGTAAGAAGGTGAGATGTAAGGAAAACAGCTTTCCCCATCTGAATAAATGACTGGCTTCTCTGCCATGAGGGCCTGCAGCAGTGGTGGGTTGCTACCGGTTCACTCCGGTTCGGACGAACCGGTAGCAGCAGTGGGAGGCTCCACCCACCCACCCGGACGTCATCACAGATGATCTGCGCATGCGCAGAAGCTTCTGCATATGCGCAGAAGTGGCACGCACGCACATCTCCAAATCGGTAGCAAAGGTAAGTGAAACCCATTACTGGCCTGCAGGCTTAGTTTGGGCCCAGTCTGGCCGGCGAGGAGCAGCCTCCTGCTTGCTGCTGACTGGCTAGTTCAAATGAGCAGCTTCAGGGATTGGGGCATGGCAGCCAATCAACAAGGGGCTTGAAGTTCAGCCCGATGAGACAAAGGAAGCAAGCTCCTCATTGAAGTAGGAAGCCTTTTCTACTACCAGAGGCCTGCTGGCCACATGGCGCCGAGCCAAGTCTTTTACTCAGAAGCTGGTGAAAACGTTTTCCTTAGATTTCACGTTCTTACAGCTTCACCATCATCTGAATAAAACACTTTGGCTTCTCTGCCAGTGGGTCAGCCTCTTCTGGAGCTCTGGAGATCTTCAAACAGTAAGTAATCCATGGGAAATGGGGTGGGGAGGAGTAAGTGGAATCTGGGATGCTAGCAAAGCAGGCCCAGTCTGTGGAGACCTGGTGGGGCAGGATGGGGAGAAGCAATTGTGTGGACCCCAGGGGAGCATGAGGTATCTTAGTGGATTGGGGGAGGCCTTGGATGGCCTGCTGCAGCACTAGGCCCCGCATGCTCTTCCCCACTCTGAGATACCTCATATGCATTTAATGACCTGCACATTTCATTAACAAATGCATTGGGCAAAGCAGGGAGTGATCACGTTCATTTAACGTGATTCAATCAAACGAATCTTCGGAGTTACGAATGTGATTGGCAGGCTCTATTACATTTGTAACTCCAGGATTTCCTATATAATGAGAGTGAGGGAGGATCTCAGGGAAGTCCTTCCTTAGCACTTGGCCCCCCCAGGTGCCCCCCCACATGAGTCCCGTGTCATGCTCACTATGGCCCCCCCAGCCATGCCCCACCCCCAGCCCTCCGAGATCAAACACAACCTTGATGCAGCCCTCAATGAAATCAAGTTTGACACCCCTGCTTTAGAGATTGTATATATATTTAGATGTTTTAAAACAAATACAATAAAAAAATAAGGAACATTAGTCTTTTTAAAAAATAAGCATCACAATAAACTTAAAAGAGATGATAAAACAACAAATATTCTTGGACCTGCTCATTATCCTTGTCAACTAAATAAATGCATCTTGGCAACTAACATTAGGAACTAATATTATAACATCTAGATTTAGATTTTATGAAACAATCTGTTTAGAATCTTATGGTACAAGAAATATGGATAAACATTTTTACTTCCAATGCCTGTGAAGTCCTATTGGCAAAAACTCTTACTTGATATAACTTGAATGATTTTTCAGTACATTAACAGAAATTAATTATTGCTACGTTAGTAATAATAATTTATATGGCACAGCTACAGTATGCTTCTGTTTCGAAGACATTAATCTGATATCTGCAAGAAAACAAATTTTATTCTATTTTTGTCAAACTCATTTAAAAGAAAACCTGAAATGCTTCAAAGTTTAATAATATAAAACATTGAGCTATCTCTCTAGTTATCTATTAGGCCAGAAAGTTTTTTTTTTCAATTTTCAAACAGAGAACAGTATTCCTATGTTTGTATGACTCTCCTAGGTTAGGAGAGTCCCAGACTCATCCCACAAGAGCCTCCAGAACAGTATTAAATTAACATTTCTGTTGATTTTTGTTTTGCATTATTATTGTCAGTATCCAGAAAGAATTCTTTTCACATTTATTGCACTTCACAAAGATCACACAAAAATCTATATTTTTTAATATCATATTATATTAAATTTGTAGTTTGCTTCCAAGTATAGCAGTGAAGACATCAGATTTTTGTTTTCATGGAAATAGATCCAACTTAATAACTTAGAAATTAGCATTATTGGCGTACTTTGTCAAATGTTTTACTGAAGTCAAGATATATTATTTGTGGAGCATTCCCACAATCTGCTAGGAAAAATATGTCAAAAGAATGAGATTACATTACTCTGGCAAGAATTGTTCATGACTGATTTTTGGTAATTATTGCATTGTTTACACCAGGGGTGTCAAAGTCAATTTCATTGAGGGGCACATCAGGGTCGTGGTTGACTTCGGGGGGCTGGGGTGGGTGTGGCCAACATGGGCGTGGCCAGGATGGGCATGACCAGCTCCCACTGCTGCTGTGCTCGCTCTCCTTGGCCAGGTTGCTCATGATGTATGTGGGAGGGCAAAGTGTGTGGGTCAGAGGGAGACCCACTCCCTCTCCTTGCGAGGAGAGTAACCAAAGCATCCTCAGCGATAGGATGGGAGACCACCAGGTGAGGTCAGGAGGAGGGACAAGTGGCCACTTAAAAGACTAATAACAAACCAGGCTCAGTTTATCCCAATCTTGCATTTCATGGGGGTGTCCTCAGACAACAGTACAGCAAAACTGTCAAAATGATGGCTCTGATAGTTGATCAGAGCTCCTCTGTTTTTTATGTGCAACAGCTTTAGCGTTTAAGAACAGAGGTAAGTTAGTTGCTTTTCTATATACATAATCCTTAAAAGGGGTCTCCTGTAGGATTCAGACTGGAAATATAGCAAAGGAAAATATCTTACCCCACTTGCTTTGTCCTGTTTTCCCCACTGGAAATGGCTGTTTGCAACACACAAGGAGGGGATACTTTCCTAAGAGCTCACAATTCAAGAATACCAATGTGCTGTTCGTTAAGTGCACATGAGGTATCTCAGGGTGGGGGAGGCCATGGGGTGGCCTAGTGATAGAACAAGCCCACAAGGCATCCCCAACCCACTAAGATACCTCCCTCCCTTCCTGTTACACAGACTCACTTACCTTGCAAACATCTGAGAGGAGAGTTGGCTTGGAAATGCTTTTCGTGCAGAGAAGTGATGCTCCTGGGTGCCATAATATCACGCAGGTTCAGGCACACATCCTCTTTTGCAGAGAGTCAGGGACCCAGAAACTTTCATTCTTGGTGCAAAAGTGTTTGCCGGTCTCCTGCTCCTCCCTCCCCAACTACTTTCCACTTCACTACTTAATGAGACCTCGTTGCATGCTTGCATGCAAATGGGGTGTCTGCATGCACAGGGGGCACTTGGAGCGAGACAGAGAGAGCGCGCGCGAGAGAGCTCTCCAACGTGTGTGTGTGTGTGTGTGTGTGTGTGTGTGTGTGTGTGTGTGTGTGTGTGTGAATGAGAGAGACAGAGCCATCCGTGCTTCCGCCGGGGCACCCAAGCTGCTGGCGGGGGCAGCAGGAGCCATCTGAGTGGCCATGATCCCCCCTCCCCAGCCAGCCAGCTCCGCCTGACCTACTCCCTGGGTCTCACCATTCTTCTCCTCGTCCTCCCCACTCAAGTGGCAGCAGGCTCAAGTGCTGGCTGGCTGGCTGGTGGCAGGGGGGCATCGTGGCTGCCACAGCCAGCAGCTTAAACGCCCAGACTGAAACCTGAAACCAGTGCTCGCTACACCGTGAGAGAAATTAGAGGCCCTGTTGTCCCGCAGAACCTGCCGCCGCTTGAGTTGGGAGGACGAGTAGAAGAATGGCGAGACCCAGGGAGTAAGTCAGGTGGAGCTGGCTGGCTGGGAAGGGGGGATCATGGCCACTCAGATGGCTCCTGCCATCCCCGCCAGCAGCTTGGGTGCCCCGGCAAAAGCATGGATCACTCTGTCTCTCTTACACACACACACACACACACACACACACACACACACACACACACACACACGTTGGAAAGCTCTCTTGCTCACTCTCTCTGTCTCTGTCTTGCTGCAGCAGCAATTGCAGTGCTTCAGTACCTGGCTGGCGGGGCGCTCAGGTAAGCCAGTGCAGGATGTGGGGGGCAGCTCCACACCCCTCACCTTGCTTTGCCCTCCACCCCCCCAATGCCTCGCTCTGTGGCCACCGCACCAGTGCGTTGCTCAGCCTCCTGTTCCATTATGGCGGTGAGCAAGAAGAAGTGGCAAAGAATGAAGAAGAATGAAGTGAGGTGGGGGTAGAGGACGAAGCAAGGCAGGGGGTGCGGAGCTGCCCCACCTGCCGGGCTTACCTGAGGGCCCTTCAGCCAGGCCACCCATGCCAAATCCTCACCTCCCCACCTCCCAGGGCAGCCACATCCCTTCACTAACCTGCTTTCCAGTTCCGTTCATCGCCACCGCATGCAGGGCAAGAAAAGTAGTCTGTGGGACTATGGTAAAAAAAAAAATAGTTCAGACCTTCCAACTTCTCACAAAAAAAAAACAATCTCGTGAGGTTGGAAGGTCTGAACTATTTTTTTTTACTGTAGTCCCACAGACTACTTTTCTTGCCCTGCATGCGGTGACGGACAACTGGGCCTGTGCGCGCGCGCATGCAAGCCCGCAGGGATGGCGTGGGCCACATCAAAGTGACGCGGGCCAGACCCTTACATTTTCCAGGATAGCCACGCGGGCCGGATGCGGCCCGTGGGCCTTGAGTTTGATACCCCTGGTTTACACTGTATCTACAGATCAGTTTCTAAATACTTGCTCTAGAATCATCACAGCAAATTGTCCTGGTTAATCTGTAATTTTCTGTATCTTCCTTTCCCCCTCTTCCCACCCCCTTTAAAAAAAAAAATAAGAGAAATATTTGGTTTCCACCAGTCATCTGGAATTTACCTTTTCTACAGATTGAACAGATGTTTGTAATAAAAGCCTCAGCCAAGCTTCAGCACTATGTAATTTCACTGCACTAAAGATAACTGGGCTGCAGAAGCTGTATCAATAGCTTTTTATCATTTGCTGGTGTTTTATGCCTTGTTGAAGATAGGAGAAAGAAACATAATGTCTTCACTGATCAACAAATCTGTCTTAAAATCAGAATGATTCTTGCCATCAGTCCATTACTGATATCCCCATTTGTATTCTTTTGGATAGGTGAAAAGTTATGAAGTGAAGATAGATCTTATTTTCACCTAATCTTATTTAACTTCACTGTTGTCCAGACTCTTGTCATGAATGATGGCAGTTTCTGTAGCAGATAGGGATTTTGACAGATTTATTTTACCTTCATGCTCATTCCTGTGCCCATTTGACCCTCTTTTAGTTAGTTTATTTTTGAATTTCCATTACTTTCATGTTTTTACTTCTTTTGCAAACATATAGTGTTCCAATCATTAATAAATAACCTCTTCAATTTGACTTAGTCTTATTTTCTTAGTTACGTCTTAAATATGCCTTATTTTAAAGTTTCTTTTCTTTTTACTATAAGATTATTCATAAAATGGTTGTATATTATCTTTCTTCCTTTGTCCTGGAAACAATGTCAAATTCTTCTCTTCAAGGACTTTACTAATATCCATGTCTACATATTATTAAAATATTAGACATACCACACATCCCTACACTTTTGAACCTGTACTGAATAATGAGACTGAGAATGGGCCAAGCAGAGATGTGCTCAGTAATTACTGAGAGCTGTGGGAATGTTGCCAAAGTTGTTTTAAAAAGCAGCTACTGGGGTGAAAAGAAAAAATGCAGCTCAAAGTGTCTCTGATGAATTGTGTTTCATTTTCCCTGAAGGGAGCGCATTGGTGCAAACAACCATCCAGATTAATGCCAGACCATCAATCTACTTCCAGAGCCTACCACAGAGTATTTAGGGTGGTATCTGCATACCTGCATGCTTTTTGAAAAATTACTGCCCTCAAATGAAATAACCATTTGAAATGATAGTAATCTACTTCTGGCAATTTCAGTTTTGTCACAGTTCTTCAATTTAATATCAGTTAATATATCAACAACGTTATGATCTTTTGAATTAATATAAATAAAACATGCCTACAGTTTTCGATTATTATGATTTTTCAATGGAATGTATTTTCTTTTTAGTGGGACGCTATAACAGAAATGGATGAATATAATCGTCCTATCCACACATACCAGGTATGTAATGTTATGGAACCCAACCAAAACAACTGGCTTCGTACAAATTGGATCTCGCGTGATGCCGCCCAGAAAATTTATGTGGAAATGAAATTTACACTGAGGGACTGCAACAGCATTCCATGGGTGCTGGGGACATGCAAAGAAACATTCAACCTTTACTATCTGGAATCAGATGAATCCCATGGAATTAAATTCAAGCCAAACCAATACAGCAAAATTGATACTATTGCAGCTGATGAGAGTTTTACTCAGATGGATTTGGGAGATCGCATCCTGAAACTGAATACAGAAGTTCGTGAGGTGGGACCAATAAACCGGAAAGGATTTTTTCTTGCCTTTCAAGATATTGGGGCATGCATTGCTTTGGTTTCTGTCCGTGTTTACTACAAAAAGTGTCCTTTCACTGTTCGGAACTTGGCTATGTTTCCTGACACCATTCCAAGGGTTGATTCTTCTTCTTTAGTGGAAGTACGAGGTTCTTGTGTGAAGAGTGCTGAAGAACGGGATACTCCAAAGTTATATTGTGGAGCTGATGGGGATTGGCTAGTTCCTTTAGGACGATGCATATGCAGTGTTGGCTATGAAGAAGTGGATGGTTCATGCCATGGTAAGAAAATTGTTTTAATTAAATTCCAAGAAAAGTTTTGAACTATGCTCAGCCATATGGGTTATAGTCCAGCTTTTAACTGAATTTCATTTATCAATACAGAATGCATTAAATTCATTATGTATTTAATTGTTGGGTGAAGTTCATATATTGAAAATAATGTCATCAATGAAGAATGATGAAAGCTTCATTTACAGAAAAAAATGTTTACTCATACAAGAAATATGTAAAATGGAATCGTTCATTGTTATTTGCTCTTAAGATGAGTAAACAATTTCTAGTGTGTATACTAAGCAATTAGGAGTATAATATAAGTTGGTATAGACTATATTGTTCAAATACGTAGTAGCTTTGTTAGCCTGGCATTTTGCTAGCTAGAGTACCAAAACACTTGAAGAATGATATGTTGTATAAATTTATTTAATTTCAAAAGAATACAGAAGTGAGAAACACTATAATAGGTGATAAGTATTGTATATTGGAAAAAACATATTATTATTGAGAAAAATATCCAAGAACAAATACTGTAGATGTCGCATAAAAGTTATTTGCTAGGGGGAAAAGAGCAGGGGGAAAATATTTTGCTCTGTAGAAACACTAATCATAGTGATTAGAATCACAGACAATTTTTTTTTAAATCAGAGTATGATCTTTAATTTTGTCAGTGAAAATATATATGTATTGCTAATATATTGATGGAAAGAATAATGTTTCCTAAGTAAAAGTAAAAGAAATTTATTTTATTAATGGATGAAAATATTTGTGCATAACTGTATTAAGATTGGGATTGCTTTAAACTACATTGAATATCATAGTTTAATCCTACAGTTACGAAGAACTTTCACTAAATTGAATTTATGCTGGTGATTAGATATATTAGCTACTTGGATGTTTGTTTTGATCAAAAAGGTTGTATGGAACTAGATAATCTAAAAGCTTCAATGTATGATGAACCTCATACATTAAATTCTAAGCAAGAAGCAATTAATTGCACATTTTCCTATTGAACAATGTAAGAATCCTTTACAAACTAAGCTTATTCCAGCATTCATACTCTTCAGGCTGTAAAATTTGCTGATAGATCAACTAAATCTTTATATATTTTTATTTATATTTAAATTATTGAAAATGAAGATTCTCAGAAGGATATTTATATAAAAATAAGCTCATTAAAAATCCTGTGGCACTCAATTAAATCTACTTCAAATAAAAGCAACAGAAGAAAGGGCATGGCTTATTTTCTAAGTCAAATAAAATAAAATTATATGGTTTCCATGCTCTCCAATCTTTTGCCCCAAATAATTGTCTCATTTTGATCTATGTACAAAAATATTGCATAACACCAGCTTTTATGGCGTTTACCTATTTGATAAGGCTACTTAAGTTTAAAACCACTGCAATTAATGTAATAGTTGAATAAAGTAATAATGGTGTCTGGTTATTATGCAAGTACTTTAAAAATGCAAAATATTGATCATAACTTCCTAACTGAACAGGTTAGATTTTTTTTTTAACAACCTAAACATGGAGACCCAAATATAATCATATGTTTTAGAGTAATTGCAGGATTAGAATCATTCTCTGAATATTTCCTATTAATTTCCATGAAGTTCTCTCTCTCTCTCTCTCTCTCTCTCTCTCTCTCTCTCTCTCTTTCTCTCCCCCTCTTTCTCTTCTCTTCTCCCTCT
>QLTV01000598.1:2777148-2791723 GCA_003457575.1 Thermophis baileyi | reverse complement strand
GGGTGTGTGTGTGTGTGTGTGTGTGAGGGTGTGTGTGTATGTACATACACATACAGTATATATAGTAGATAAAGTATATTTTTGTGTGCCTGTGTGTAATATGTATGTACACATATGGAATATATACATAGGATTAAATAGTATATTTTGGATGTTCAGTAGTAGTAAATAGATAGGGAAATTGTATCTCATTGAGGCCTTTGAGGTGAGGAGAGGCCAGGCACCCTAACCCTAATCCTTGACATGAGTGATGTCAAGTTGGCCACACCCACCCAGTCACATGACCACCCACATGATCACCAAGCCACCCCCACCCAGTCACATGACTGCCAAGCCACTCCCACCCGGTCACATGACCGTCAAGATGCTCCCACCCGGTCATATGACCGTCAAGCCACTCCCACCCGGTCACATGACCGTCAAGCCACTCCCACAAAATTAAGACACGCCCACAAAATTAAGCCACGCCCACAGAGGTAGTAAAAAAAATTGGAACCCACCCCTGGTACAAACCCATGTTAGAATCAAATTGCAGCAATGAGAATGGGAAAATATCCGTATTTCTCCAACTGAATTGTTTCAAAAGAAAAAAAAAATCCAAGAGCATCATTAAAATAACTTGCACCCTTTGGTCGAAAGATCAGATAGAATAGTTTCCTTCTTCAGGCCATTGTGAGAGATTTGCAAGCTTTGTGACAGGTTTAAATTCTGTATTACCAACATTTAATTAAATAATTAGATTATCATCTTGCAAAGTCATATGAGATTATTTTGAGGCGGAATATTCTGAAGAAGTTGCCAGGATTCTTTGCTATGTCTAGATTTTGCAAACTGAATCCAATGTTTCCTTCCAAAGTTCCTTCAGACAGTTGGGGTCAAATGAAATGCTGAATTCAGCAGCTGGTTAATGCCTCTGAATCAGTGCTTTGAAGCAGATGGTGATGCCCCTTATCTGAAAAAAAAGCACCTGTTAATTGAGCAGTACAGGTGTAGCTCTTGACTTATGATCACAATTGGGACTGCAACTTTCATAGCTAAGGAATGTGGCTGTTACATGAATTGCATCTGATTTTACAACCTTTTGTACTGCAGTCACCATGGGCATTAAATGAAGTCAGTTTCCCCCATTGAGTTTGCTTTTCAGAAGCCAGCTGGGAAGGTTGCGGATGGCAATCATGTGATCCTTAGATTTTGCAACCATCATAAATAAATGCCAGTTGCCAAGCACCCAAATTATAATTACATGACTGCAACAGACATAAGTGCAAAGAGCAATCCGAAGTCACTTTTTTTCATCACACTCATAACTTTGAACGGCCACTAAATATTTATTTATTTATTTATTTATTTATTTATTTATTTATTTATTTATTTATTTATTTATTTATTTATTTATTTATTTATTTATTTATTTATAAAATTTGTATGCCGCCCAACTCCCGAAGGACTCTGGGCGGCTCACAACATATGAATAAAAAAAGACAACAATAAATGGTCATAAATCAAGGACTACCTGTATTAGATAACACCTTTCCAGTCTCCCCTTTCTAGGGGAAAGTGGAAAACAACAGACCTGGGTGAGTGACAGAAATGGCATTGATCTCCCTTGTGATGACCTTGATCTTTTGACGGTACAGATGCAGTCTTTTACTCCTATTAGACCTTTCTCAACTAGTGACTTTGGGCAATCAGTTCAAGCTCTTAGTTATTTCAATCAGAAATGCACAGTTACTAAAACATACAATTTATAATTATTTAAGTATCAATCAAAATAAATTTGCCTTTGTTAAAGGTAAATCAGAATAAACAAATATAATTAACTTTTTCCTAGTGAACTATTTTGATAATGTAAAATATATTTCCGCATTCAGTCAGTCCAAGAGCCTATGGGCTCCACACATAGAAAAGTGGCAGAATAGTCTTCAATAACCATATACAATGGTTATTGTTTTTCAGAGCTGGAGGAAAAACTTTTTAAAATCCCTGAATTCTATCAGTAAAGTGATATTGATATATTTTGAATATTTTGCTCATCTCCTGAAAAATACCCAGAAATTTTTCTAAAGGAATTTTCTACAGAAATTGAAAGTTTGGACACTCATTCTTCAATCGTTGTAAGATTTAATAATTTAATAAAATATTTCAAAACAATGGATTTGAGAAGTTTTTATTCTTTGACAGTCGCAATTTATTTAAAGTTATATAAAAACATTTACCAGGTGAAGTGAACAATCATATATAAAATACATATATGCAAATTTTGAATGTTAAATTATTGTTCATGTTGGTGGCATTGATATGCCATTAAAGTATCCTTTATTTCAATATTGTGTACTTAATTTCCAGTTATGCTATAATGATTTTTTTTATGCATGTTTATTGATTTACAAAAAACATAATAAAGTGACAATCTATGCATTTGAAATATTTTCCACTACTATGAAATTTGAAATTGATTGCTTATGAGCAGTACAGTGGTACCCTGGTCCTCAAGTGCTTTGAAACTCATTGAATTTGATACTCAATGCATTTTGACACAAAAATGTCCCAGCACTCATTGTTTGTTTGCTACTCAATGAAAAAGCTAGAACCTGTCAGTATCAGATGCCTTGTGACTCGTTATATTATTCCTTGTGGGGAAAATTTATTTGATACTCATCATATTTGGTACAATGGAACCAATTAACAATGAGTACCAAGGTACCACTGTATATGACAAAAAGAAGTCATGCATAAGAATAAATGGAATACTTAGTGAATGGATAAACATTGAGAAAGGTATAATGGAAGGAACTGTTAAAGATCTTTGTTTAATGCCTTAATAGTATACATGTAAGAAATGCTTGTGGTGACATTAGATGTGTGTTGGTTGGCGATTATATTTAAAGCATATTTTTTTGCAGATGATGCTTTGTTGGCTATGAACCCAAACTATTTGCAATGAATGTTAGATACACTGTATGATGGGACAAGAAATATGAATGTTACATTAATATAGCAAAGTTCAAAAGTATTGTGTTAAACAGGAAGTATTGTGTTAAAAGTTCAAAAGTATTGTGTTAAACAGGAAGTATTGTGTTAAAAGTTCAAAAGTATTGTGTTAAACAGGAAGTATTGTGTTAAAAGTTCAAAAGTATTGTGTTAAACGGAGGGAGGGAAAAAGAGAGAAGCATTTCCCATGCTGTCTACCAGCTTCCCACAAAGAAACTCAATGGGGAAGCTGACAGGAAGTTGAAAGTTGTTCTTGCTCCCGCTGATTTTTTTTTTCCAGCCCATGGTCATTTTGTTTCTTGATTAGGTAAAGAAGTATTTTTGAAGATATGATCCAAGAGGTCACTGGTGTCTAATGTTCATTAAAGATGAGAAAAATGGATACCGACATTTTAAGATGTGCAATTGCAGATAGCGTGGTAGTTCATAGTAAGTGGTTTGTTGAAAGTAGCAAAAATGACAGTGTATAACAAAGTGGTTTTTGCTGCTTAGTTATATGGAAGTGAGAGATAGATATGTCAAGAGAAATATGAAAGTAATTTATATGAAGTGAAATGGATTATTTGAGAAGTGTGAAAACAAGATACTTTATAGGATTTATTACTATTATTAACAGTTTAATGTCTGTTCAGGGCAAATTGGTAGAAATAGTAATCAAAGACAAAAGCAGCACATGAAGACAAATCGAGCATGAGATAATAACAGATTCTGCAGAAATAAATCTAGAGTCACCAAACTGTCTGGGTTTTATTGAGATATTAAGAGACTCATGGAAGGAGGTACCCTACACTCTTCTACAGTTGGATTTTTCCAAAAGTCTTTGACCATGTTTATCAAAGACTTTTAAGTAACCTAGGAGTTGTGGGATAAGAGAACCTGTCCTTTTTTACATTGTTAATGTGTGCATTAAAAATCAAAAGTAATACTTAGGGATTTATCTCAATGAAAAGGTGTTTAATAATCTGGATTTAGCTGCGAGCTGCCCAAGTTTGCAAATGACACTAAATTATTTGACTAGTAAAAACTGAAAGTGATTGTAGGCTTCTGAAATATTTCTTTGACTAAGTGATGGTCAATTAAAGGGAAACATGTATGTATATATATACATTTGGAAGACTTATCTTAAGACCGACATACACACACACATACATACATACAGAGGTGGGTTCCTCCCGGTTCGGACCGGTTTGCCCAAACCGGTAGCAACCCGCTGGTGATGTCACGATGATGTCACCGATCCGGTTCGGTCGGTGCCGGTCCGTGGGCGCCGCCATCTTTTTTTTTTCTTCTGTGCATGCGCAGAAGCCGAGTTTCCGGCACTGCGCATGCGTCACCATCTTGTTTTTGGCAGGGTTTTTTTGGAATTTTTTTAAATTTTCTTGCACTGCGCATGCGCGCGCGTGGCCACGCAGCACGGCCACGTGGCGCGGGAGGAAGCGAACCGGCAGCGAGGTAAGTTAGAACCCACCCCTGTATGTGTATGTATGTGTGTGTGTGTGTGTGTGTGTGTGTGTGTGTATGTGTATGTGTATGTGTGTGTGTGTGTGTGTGTGTGTGTGTGGTGGGATTCAAATTTTTAAACAACCAGTTCTGTGGGCGTGGCTTATTTGGGGATGTGGCTTGGTGGTCATGTGACTGGGTGGGCGTGGCTTGGTGGTCATGTGACTGGGTAGGCATGGCTAGCTGATCATGTGACTGGGTGGGCATGGCTATGTGCATAGAGACTACTCAGAGGGCTGAAAAAAGTGAATTATGACCGGTCCTCGCACTTATGACTGTCCTCACATTTATGCCCATTGCAGCATTCTTAACAACCGTGTCACTCATTTTACAACCTTCACCACGATGACAAGACGTGCAAGACAAGACAAGCAAAACGTAAAATATGAGGACAGTCGTAAGTGTGAGGACCGGTCAAAAATTACTTTTTCAGCCCTCTGAGTAGTCCCTATGTGCACCCGGCGTGGCCAGGTGGTCATGTGACTGGGTAGGCGTGGCCAACTCAATGTCACTCACATCGAGGGACACTTCTCATGACTGGGGGGATGCTGCAACGGTCGTAAGTGTGAAAAATGGTCATAAGTCACTTTTTTCAGTGCCATTGTAACTTTGAATGGTCACTAAATGAACTGTTGTAAGTCAAGGATTACCTGTACAAAAATACAAAAAGCTTCTTTGCTTGCAAAAAGCTGCCCTAAATATCAATCATTAGATTAGAAATACCTGCAAGCTGGAGTTACAAATAAGGCAGGGTGCCAGAGCATCTTGAGGAATTAAAATAGTTAAAATGCAATGATAACTATCAGCAGCCAACTCTTGCTCATAAAGTGAAATCCTTTAGCAGAGAGGTCATTTAAGCTCTCCAGAAGGAACACACCCAGGAGAAGCAATCCTTAGATCCATTTGCATTTCTTCAACTAAGGTATCGTAAAATTCCTGTAAGTGTATCTGTCTATGTGGTTGTGAGGAACTTGAAACCATTTTACACATAATGTTATAAATTTGCTCCTAATAGATAAATTCCCCAGGAGTCCAGATAAATTTTATCTGAACCTTATTCTTCAGGATCTAAAATCTAAATTTTGTATTGCTGCAATGAAAGGAAGGCAAAACTGGTAACAATTGGTAACCTTTGCTTAAATACTACTTCTGGTTTGCTATATCTTAACTATTAAATCATTAGGGATATATAGTTTATTTTAGATTTATTATTTTAGATTTACCAGGATAACCTATCAATATAGTAATAGATGAGTAAATACTTTATTATTTATTTTGTTAGTTGCTACTATATTATTGCATCTATTTACTGCATCCTGTTTATGTTTTTTAAAAAATTTTTTGCTGGTAATTGGCCAAATAAATAATATTGATTGATTGATCTTGGGACTACAAAAGATAGGTCAACAAAGGCAGCAACCATGAAAAGGAAAGAGAACGAAAATTAAACTTCTAACACTGTAATGACCATAGATAAATCTATAGTGCATCCACATCTGGAATATTTTTTATAGTTGTGGATATCACATTTGAAAAAAAGATATGCTAAAAGCCTAAATGCAAAAGCAGGATTTTAACATCATTCTTGTGAAAAAATACTGAAAGATTTGGAAGTTTAATTTGGAAGAAAAGTGGTGGTACATGATCAAAGAGAAAACATCATTAATGATATAAAAAAAACTAAATAGAAAAACATGTGCGCCCCCGCAAGTTATAGAGTTTTGCTTTGGTATGGCCTCCTAACATAGTTTATTTTTAATATTTAATAGTTGGGTGACTTTTATTACTCTTAATGCTTGTAAGCCACCCATAAATGAGTGGTGGAAATAAAAACCTACTGAGTAAAATATTTTTTTTTAAAAATATGCTCATTCTTAGCTAAATCTAAATTTGAATAGAATGTTCTTCCTAAGGATTAATAATATTTATATCATAAGGCCATCTCATCAATTTTCTGGAACCATCTTTCTCTGTTTTTCAAGCCTTGGTCAGGTCCCTTTCTCTTGAGAGTTTCAAACCATCATATATGCTGGAATCCCCAAAGTCAAGATCAGTTTGTTTCACTGCATCATTGTTTTGGTAATCCAAAATAAAATAACCCAGCCAATGCAATTATTTTATAAGTCAGTGAATCACAAGCCAATCTCCAGCCAAGTCAGATCCAATGTAATAATGTTCATAAGGGAAAAAAAGATTTCATGGCAAAAGATGCAGAATCAGGGAGGAAGTTCACTATTACTTTAACATTAAAAACTTTCTTCCCATATCACTATTTCCGAAATAAGTCAAGTTGTATCTGCCACATTTAATTAAAAAGTAGTAACTAGGAAATACTGCTTTATCTTAGAAGCAGTCAGTTGAGCTTTCCAATAACATGATTATGCTCATCACACAACTAGATAAGCACAGTGACCATGAATTATACATTACTAAAACTAAGATTTTAATAGTAAATTAGACCATTAGTTATACTGATCTCTATTAGTATAATAGGTCCATTACCTACAGTACTGCAACCAGTTTTCCTTACAGTTAAACATCCTTGCTCAGTAAAAGGTCAAATGACATGCTGTTTGTTTACTTGTTACTTTTCTGATCACACAATCAAGTGAATGAAATAAAACATTAATTAAAAGTAATCTGTCTCAGTGGACTTTATTAAAGAGATTTCCTTAATAAGTTTCTGAGTGACTAATTGTGTTTTATCAACTGAATAGGTTGCCAGAGTTCCTTAGATATCCTAATGCTGATCATCCATGAGGAAAGCACACTGGATGTTGTAGTTAAAAGAAAACTAAACTCAAAAAAATAACCCACCTTACTGTATATGAAATATCAATTTAATGTTATAAATTCCTAATTTTCTTTAGCAACTAACTACACCAAATATAATCTCGGCTCTTTCTGATTGCAAAAATCTACCACATTTTTTTATTTCTTCTCTAATTAAATTTCTTTCCATCCTTCCCAATTGTTTGATTTGTTTGTTCCTTTTAAAGAGTTTGAAACTGTTACTGAATACACACACACACACACACACACACACACCACACACACACACACTCTCTCTCTAATGTGAATCAATTCATATGTGGTTCAATTCATAAAAACTTTCTGGGATTATTTTTAGTGCCTTTGTGAACATTATTGCAATTGTATAAACAGGCTTACTCAGCAGAAGACTCTCAGTCATGACTTTATTAGATAAAACTCTATTGAAAACAACAATAAAACTATATAAACACCAATGATTTGTCTCCCGTACTCAAAGCCTTTATATAGATCTATATTTAGAACTGAACTTTGTTTTCCTATCTTTACAAATTAGCATATTCTTGGCAGTTTGCTTGATGGTCCAATCCCAGCTCACACGTTAATTTTTAACTATTTTTTGTTTAATCAATTTGTATTGCTGCCTATCTCAAACAAGTGACTCTGGCCAGCAAACAACCATAAAATCAATTAAGCCAATTAAAACACAAAACAACAAGAAAAATGAAATACATGTAGCAGCTGAGAGATATTATAATCCATAATATTTCATAAATGTCAACATAACCAGCAAACAGACCTTGCACACAGTCAAGACTCAAAGCCAATGTGGTCAGGACTATCTTAAACTCAAGAGGGAGAATATTCCAGAGGACAGGCAGTGCGCCAGAGAAATCATTTCTCCTGATCCCTGCTAGCTGACATTCTTTGATTGAAAGGATATGAAGCATGCCCATCCTACCAATCAGTACTGGACA
The DNA here is from genome assembly GCA_003457575.1 of Thermophis baileyi. NCBI lineage: Eukaryota > Metazoa > Chordata > Lepidosauria > Squamata > Dipsadidae > Thermophis > Thermophis baileyi. Next base: position 2,783,483 of record QLTV01000598.1, on the reverse strand, counting down.
AGTAGAAACAACTGGGAAAGATGGTGCCTCAGTTAACCCAGTCCCAAGCCATTAAGGGTTTTCAGGGTGACAAATAGTATTTTAAATTGCATTCAGAAACATACTGGCAACCAATGCAATACATGCAATGGTGTTACATGTGCCAAATAACTAAATAACCCACCAGCTGCATTCTGTACCAGCTGAAGCTTCCAAATGCTCTTGAACAGGGTAGCCTTTGTTGCAATAGACCATATGGGAGGTTACAAGTGCATTAGTGTCAAAGAACAGAACCCAGTCTAGTAACAGGCATAACCAGCAGACAATCTGAAGGTATGCAAAGGCCCTTTTAGCCCATGGCTACCATCTGCTCTTCCAGCAGAAACCAATAGTCCAAGAGAACCCCCAGATTGCATACCAGGTCAATCTTAGACAGTGCCACTCCATCCAGAAACATAGAAAAAACCAGACACCAGAAGGTCTAAGCACCCAAAGCATCGCTCAGGAAGCCCAGGATGGAGATATGAAACTGTTATGAGATATGAAGACCCTAAAAGTCAAATCACCTGACCCAGTGGCATCATGAACAAGTTAAATAAAAGAGCACAGAAGACCAAGCTCTTCAGCAGCTCACAAATAGAGGCTATGGGCTGGAACTCTCCCCCTATCAACATTAATTGGAACTAATCCCAGAGGAAGAAAGAAAATCAGCATCACCTTGCCACCCATCTCAAACTCCTGAAGCAGTACAGAGAGATACATTGATAAATGGTATCAAAGGCTGCTTCCCTCAACAAAGCATTAACCAACACCAGACTCAATCATATGTTCTCTGTGAGGCAGCCTTGACCAACCAGGAAAGGCATGGATCTAACACAAAAGTGGCTGAACGAATAGATACAAGAATCGTGTTCACTTCCACAGGTTCAAAGGGATTGAACTCCTCCAAGATAACCATGCAAGACTCAGCCATGTAACTTCCACTGGTCCTGCATTAAGGCTGAAGTACAATGCAGAGCAAATCCAGTTGGTTATATCTGCAAGATACTCAGAATATTCCTGACAGTGACACTAAAAATGAACCTCAGAATTACTCCCTCCTAATTGGGACTAGATCACCCAGAACCAGGCTGCTGGGCAGTTACTGTAACTACTGATGTAATAAGGGCAGAACAATTATGTTTTATTTCCCTTAGCGCACAGGTGTCAAACTCGATCGAGTCATGTGACGTATCGTGATATATGTGACTTTTTTGCCTTTGCAGAGCTGGGGTGGGCGTGGCCTGTGCATGACACATCTGGCCTGCGGGCCGCCAGTTTGACAGTCCTGCCCTAGCACCATGAGATAGACTTTAATTTAAATCGTGAAAGAATCCTCCCTAAGCTGGAAACTACTCATTTCTACCAGACCAGATTTAGGTTTTATTAACATCAGACAAAAACCATAGAAGAAATAATAGCAATTTATGTTTCATAGAAAATATTAAAACTGAGTCTGTTGAGGAATACTGCTTTTTTAACATGTGACTTTGTATACAGAGGAGATCCCAGTCACATAAATATGTACATATTGAAAGTGTTGATAAGAAATTATATTCTCCATATGAGAACAAACACTTTTTATCAAATTAGTTCTTATATAAGAGAATATAATGTCTAAATTTGTATGATACTGACATTTTGAGTTATTTATCTTAATAAAGTTGTTCTCTCAAGCAAATATGAAACTAGTATAAGCCACAAAGTAAATGTTCCTAGCAGATTAAAAAAATAGGAATTTTAAGCTTACATTATGTAGTTTGCATTCACCAGGATACATTTTCTGAGTGAAAAATAAATTATGTAAAATACGTTTCTACCTACTAGTGAAACATCTAACGGAGCTGAAGGCTGCACTTGAAATGTCTTTTTTAAAACAAGTTTTACTTCAAAGGGATAATGATCAAAGTATGCATAAATTCCCAAAGGACATGAAAATATATGCACAGAAGGATTTTAGTCTAAAATGCCAACAATGGATGTATTTGGAATTTGCTTATTAAATAATAGTTGCTATGAATGAATAATATATTAATTTCACTATTACTTGTATTCCCACATGTTAAATATTTCAGAATTGATCATATAACCATTAACCAACCAGATGAAAATGTTAATTCTAGTTAAAATGATGCACAGTCAAATAACATTCCAAATATTGTATCTTCAGTCAAAAAAAAGTATGACTATATTATTAATTCTCTTCAGGGTCAAAATTTCACATCTCCTTTTTGTTTCCTGAGGTATTTTCTGAGCCCAGGAAAATGCAATTTTTTTGTTAATATTTGCACTCTTGATTATATTTTACACAAGTTGTACCCAAGACTACTTTTGAATGTTAAGCTATTAAATTTAATTCATTTTGTGCTTCAGTCTGGAATTGTGCATAAATGTTAAAAGACTTTCAATCATAACCAAATTTTTACTGGATTAGTTATCTTTGAAAAAAGGCTGTTTAATTTGTTGGACCAAGTTTTGAATAGGAATGGAGCATTTTTTTGTACACCCTAAACCTTTAGAGGATGATGACAATGTCATATTATATTTGTTAAACAACTTCCTGATTTAACAGTGTTCAGTGAACATATCTGCTGGAGGAAGACATTTCCAGAACAATAGTTTTCTATAGCTATAACAATAGTACTTAGACTTATACACCACTTCACAGTGCTTTACAGCCAACTCTAAGCACTTTACAGAGTCAGCATATTGCCCCCCAACAATTTGGGTCATAATTTTACCGACCTTGGAAGGATGGAAGGCTTGAGCCAGTCAGGATAGAACTGCCGAACTGCTGGCAATCAGCAGCCAGGAGAATTAGCCTGCAATACTGTTTTCTATCAAGCTAGGGCTTATTTTTGGGATAGGTCTTATTTTTGGGGAAATACTGTAACCATTGTGCTATCATGCAATATGCACTGTTGGTTAGTAGCACTATGCTTTGATTTATGCCCTAAATTTACATTCCTTATGCACACCAACTTGTTGAATGGGATCCATGTGAATTGTTTCCATACTTAGAGAAGCTTTGTTGTCTAGAAAATGTTGATATTTCAAAATCTAGATAAGCACCAGATTACCAATGTCATACAAATCTGAATGAAATTATTATCAACTATATGTATAATCACATTGATTCAGCCACATCTTTTTACCAAATATAAATATTTAAAATTAGTTTTTGGAACTGCATTAGACTGAGGAATATACTAAGGAGATATGAGCAAGCAATGTGACCTTAATACATTCCCATTAGTGTGAGCTATTGATTTTATACATATGTAGTAGTTGTTATACCTGAACTCCTTGTGCATAAAAATATGCTGGATATAAATGACTGGTGCATGAACAACCTGTCACAAGTCTTACAGATCTGTTTTAAACAGCTATTATAACAACCACCCGACATTTGCATGTATATGTTTTGTACTGACATTTTAAAATTGCTACTTATCTTGCAAAATGCCAAAATTTAAAGAAGGCTGTACTGCAAGCTTTCAATAAAATCTTTATATATAGCTATTTAAATATGCATAGCATAGCTGAAACTTTCCTATTCATAGTAATGAGTGTCATTAATATTATACTATTAGAACAAAACTATTTACCAAAATACATCTGGCTCTAAATACTGTGTAAGTATGTTTATAGCATTAAATGTTCTTAGGTAATATGCTAGGTTTTTTGTTCCACTCTTTCACTTTACAGAGGAAAATGATAACAAAGAGGATCCAAAAGTGGCCTTTTATATGAGGAAACACTATTTTTACTAGGTTGTTACTAAATTCACCATATCCAGGAAGTTGCTAAAAACTATGCAGCTTGTTTGTCATCGTAAATAAATGAACATCAATGGATATAACCTATAATTTTTTTTCCAGTTACCCCTTTGTACATTATAGTTCAGGGAACTATAAAAATCTAACACTGGATGGTTCTAGAACACAAAAAGGTTAGGAGGTAGAAGAGAAAGTTGTACCAGTTTCAAACTGGTAACCTTCTATATGTTAGGCAACATCATAATCACTGTGCATAATCTGTCAGGGTTCCAAGTAATAGTCCCATAGCAAGAAAACCCCCAAGGCAGATGAATTCCTCAAAGGATAGCTTTATTGAAAATATCATATTGGCACAAATCTGGTGAAAACCGACTCTGAAGGTTCCCATGGTTTTCACCTAATTAAAAGAAAAAGTTTTCCCACAACCCCAAACAATCAGTCACATGGTCCAATCAAGACGCTGTCTGGTTGTCTGGTGACTTCACTCCTGCTTCCACGGTCCAGGTGTGAGAATGTCCTTGGTTCTCAAGAAAAAGTATTTTATTTTGGCTATACAACCCCTGCTATCTCTAATCCCCCCCTCCCTTTCCGTCAGCTCCAGTGTGGCAACACTGAAGCTCCAATATGGCTCCGGTCAGGTCAGCTTCAAGGTTGACATAATCAACTCTTTTATTTAAATTTCAAAAATGTACATAGTGCTGGTATATTTTAATATGCTCATACTGTTTGGTGAAGTTTCTAGCCAGAATATTTAGCTTCAAAAGGAGCTTCTTCTTTTTGAGATTTCCCTGAATGAAGCTTTTCTTTTCTGCATTTTGCACACTTAACAATTAGCATCTCCAAGACTAATGCATCTGGAGTTCTAAGACCAACTCCAAATGCGCTACTCGCAACTATTAGATGCTAACTTTATGTTAACTGAATTTGGGCTTGCATTAAATATGATCTTGTATCAGTTTATAGTTTTCATCAAATAAAATATTGTACGATTCATGACCTACATGTATATGACATTTCATTACACACCTTCTTCCAAAACTCTGATACTTTATCATATTCTCACCAGAAGTAAAAGAATGCTTTATTCAATTTGCAGTCTCATCAGCAGTTCACTTAGAAGATATATGTGACTTCCGGTTGAACTTCCGGTGCCTTCGGAAGCGAGCTCCGTGTGCTCCGCGGGTCCATTCCGAGCTATCCCTGTCGGGGGCTTCATTCGAAGCCATAGCCACCCTGGAGGGGTGGTGAAGCAAAGGGGGACCGCCTTGCAGGTTGAGGGGAGCTGCATCTTCCCTCCCTGACTCGGAAAACCCCCTCATCCAAAGACTAGGAGCAGCGGCAGTTAAAATGGCTGCCATGAAGCCGGGGAACAGCCAGAAACCATAAGTTTGTGCAGGAGTAGAGAAATGGTGAATGGTGTGTCATCTGGGTAAGAAAAGATTTACAGCTGAAGCCGGACCCCCCAAAAAATCTAAGGGGAATACATTTTAGAACAATTTGTTACAGCGGCATGTAACTATTGTGAAAAAACATATTGGAAACTTAAAGAAGTAAATATTTGTTTAAAAAGAAAATTAAGTTGGAAATTGAATCCCCAAAACAAAAGGCGTGATATTAAGAAGGCATATTAAGATGATGGAACTATAAACCTACCTTTTCTTAAAATAATCTGCCTTAAGCAACGGAGTTTTAAGTTAAACTAAGCAAGAAAATAAATTGGACTTGTCAAAATAAAAGCAGGAGGCAGCAGAGTGAAGTAAAGAGCGCCATCTGCTGATGATAGTGAATTTTTGCAAATTGGGAGTAAATATTGAAATAAAGGAAACTGTTGAACTATACATAGTTAACTTCTAACCACTGGAGACTGGAATATTAAAAAAGAATTTGTGTTTGGGGACCCCTAAATACTATTGGATATACAAAAGCGACTTGAGGAGTGGAGGATCCCTGAAGTAACTAACTGATTTGATTGAACATTGATGAGACATTTAAATTTGACTTGGAGGTTTGGTTTCTGAACTGACGATTGTGGAGACTCAAATGGAATGGAGTTAATGATTCAAAACATTAAGGATATTAAGGACCTTATCCTGGAACTACACAAGGACATGGTAGAAATATTTGATTGTATAGATAGAAGACAGGAAAATTGTATACAAGAGACAAGGAGCAAAGACCAGGACAAGAAGGAAAGAATGGAATCATCAGCTGGAACAGAAGGGGAAATAGAATTGAGAAACCAGCAAAAAGAAGATAACAAGGAGGAGACACTATTAAAATTAATGATTGAGGAGTTAAAACTGGGGGAAAACACTTTGAAAGATTTTAGAAAGAAATAGGAGGAACAGGAAGAGGTTTGGAGGGAATAGATAGGATTTAGAGCAGAAAGCTTTCAAATTAGACAGTGGGAAAAGACAGGGCAAGGAGAAAAAATTAAATTATGGATTCAGAATATAAACTTCGAAGTAGATGGGATAAAAGACAAGAGAAAAATATGGGAGACAAGTAAAAAAAAAAGATAGGAGTAAAGGAAAGGAT
>QLTV01000598.1:2749232-2777120 GCA_003457575.1 Thermophis baileyi | reverse complement strand
AGGATTAAAGGACGGGCTGTGGACAAGAGATAATGGTTAAGGGGAGAAAAGGAGTTATAGATATGTCATGATTATATGTTAATAATTGTATTAATATTAGAATGATATAGGCTGGACAATTAGTTGGTATCTAAGTAAATATTAGGATAAACATTACCACAAATAGATATGAAACTGGAAACTTATGAATGAGAATTCATTATTAATTGGAAATGAGAGGTTGAATGATGGTATTATTAAAAGTGTATAAACTATGACTATTGTGTAGGTAATGTGAAAGTAGATATATTTATGTGTATTAACAAACTTTAAAATATACAGAGAGGAAGAGTTAAATAATGGGAATATGAATAACAAAACAGAGTATCATGTCCTTGAATATGTGGAGTGGGGGAAATATTAGTGGAAGTTTAGAATGGAAGGGTGGTAAAGCAATGTATCATAAAGTTAAATAAGTTAGGAAAAGAAACATGAAAAATAGACACAGAGAATGAAAATGGTGGTAAGCTTGAAATGTTAGAATGTAAGAAACTGGTATTCAGACAGTATGCTGTTTGATTAATGAAGTGCTGTTAGTATTAAAAGAATACAACAAAAGATAATACGGTGGACGCTATAGCATATCGGTTTAGATGTTATTGTATACTTGTTAATATTTATATGAAAATAAAAATTTGGATAAATGAAATAAGGAAAATGGAATGTAATAATTATGAATATGTTTATCTGTATTGAAATGTATGATACTCAAACACCACACCATTCACATAATATATATAAAAGTAAAAATAAAAATAAAAACTTGATTGAAAAAACTTAGAAGATATATCTGAGATTCTGATCCAAGTTTAATATCCCTACAGATGTTGAAAAGAATCTCCCACATTGCCATAAAGACAGCCAAGTATTATTATATAATTGTGTTTCTAAATCTAGGTTCCAGGATTGTGGTAGGCATCTATTATCCATTATCTATTTCAAATAAATTCACATTTTTTAAAAATCATACCCAGGGGTTCTGTTAAAAAAATAACTTTTAAAATATTCTGTAGCTAGATTGATATAGGTAGTATCATTCATTTCTGTTTTCCATAAATGTTTGCATGATTATTCTCAAGGAATCAAGGAAACCAGGCAGTGTGAATAAGCCCAAGGAACAATCTACTTTTCTTGGAACTAAAGTTGCATATAATCCAATATCTTGTTTGTTCCAATCCAATATCATATTTTTCACTAGTATTTGAGAAAACACAATGGTAATGAAAATTTCATGAGAATAATTGTCCTTGCTCACCAAGGGCAACCCATGGAAAGGGATGGAATTCTCTATATACACTTGGTAAATAAAATCTTGCATACTGCACAAACATTTTCTGCCTAGAAGTGAGAAAACCATGGCACACGCTATATTATTTCCTTATACAGTAAGTGAGGTGGTGTGCTTTGGCAATATTGATCAGTAGGGGCTGAGTCCACCTTTTTTCTGCCTGGGAACAGCTAACATCTTTGCCATGATTAAAATTAAATTTAACAAGGTCATTAATGTGATTCCAGTAGGTGAACGGCCTAATTAATTCCTTATTTTGCTTGAAAACTGGCAGGGTCCAGTTGCTAAATAGTCTAAAGAGACTTTAAGTATGTGTGTAATTCTCAAACAGCAAATCACCATCTTGCATTAAATATTTCTTCTTAAATCAAAGAGACCTTGAAAGCTGATTTTTATTTTGGATGTGATAGGTCAGTTTAAACCAGTGCAGGAGGACCCACAAAAATCATGTCAGACATTCCAAAGATGTTGGGCACATCTTTTGGGAACAGTATTTAGTAGTGAATAGATGATGAAAATAAATTGAACACTATAATTACAAAAGTCATCAGTCTGCAACTATGAATAACTCCTGATTAATACATTGATTGGGTTCCCCCTCCCAAAATAAAGCATGAAAAATTTATATTCAGAATCTTATGTCCCTTTTTGAACACATCCTTCTATCTATTATAACTTATTTTTTTTCTTTGCATTTAAAGATAGAAAATACATAGTGTATAAAATGCAAGTGTTCCCTCAGGAAAGCAGTCAGGATTCACCATGTGTCTGCAGTTAGAAATGTTTATCTCCCTTAGGAAGTGATGGTTTTCTCTTCAGAAGGAATGTCTGCTGGTCAGTGCATTTTTAATTCTCTCAGAACAGCAATTTGCATATCAAAGGGCTGGTATGAGTAAACATCGTCATGCTTCCATCTGTGATATCATTCCCCCATTGAGACCTAAAATAAGAAGAAACACTCATAGTCAATGCTGTTTTTCTTTAGTATTTTACAGTGAGTTCTGCAATGTTGTATTTATTCTAAAGGTTTTGCAGCTGCCTCTCTCCAGTTAAAACATATTTAAATAAAACAAAGAATATGGGGGAAATAATTTCCTGTCAACAATTTTAAAAGAACCCTTCTGCAGATTTTAGGATTGAACAGAATAATTGCTCAACTGATTTCCAGGCATCTTAAAATGTTATGGTTATTTGTTTTGTTTGTAGGAACAATTTTAATGGGGGAGGGAAAGAAAGGAACTTTGGGTTTAACAAATGATCAATTAATGTTTCCCACAGAGTTTGCATTTTATTAACGAAACAATCAAATGCATATTCATGCAGAAATAAGTCATACTGTGTCTTCTGGCACTTAGTCCATAATAGATGCCTTTAGGACTGAAGCCCAAGCTCATGCCATTATCACAATCTGTAATCACCAAAAGCAAAAGGAGGGTTTGGGGTTTTTGTCAAGTGCAGTGCCAGATTTATATGTACTTCGCAATATGTCCTGGCTTGCTAGAATAGAAAGTTAGTATTTTCCTTTCCCCCCCCCCCCACCTCTTTCAGTTTTTCTACAATGATAAGTGTATTGACATAAGTATTTACTTCACAGAAAAGTAGTTTATTCATTCTGGATAGGTTGAAGAGTTATCTGCCAAGAGCTGCTAGGAGTTGGACGGCATATAATTTAATAAGTTATTATTCATTATTATTGTCTCTATGAAAGAAACAATCTGACTTCTGCTCATTCACATGAGTATATTTGGTGAAACATGATCATTAATGTGTGGGCTGCTGGAGAAACTAAATCCAGTCCTTTCCTTTCCTTCCCTTTCCTTTTCCCCTTCGCCTTCCCCTTTCTTTTCTCTGATAGGAGTAGCAACTTCATGAAATGTATTCCATGAGGTTACTGTTCCAACCAATCTTTGGCCTGACAGAGAGATTCTCCAAACAGCAATTGTAATCAAGACAAGTGGATTCTCATAGCTTTCTTTGACCCTTTAAACTTTATACCCCAATGCAAGCCTTTCCTAAAGCAGTGGTTCACAACCTTCCTAATGCCGTGACCCCCGCCCCGCCCCCATGACCCCTGCCTTGCCCCCTCCCTGCGCGTGCGCGTGCGTGTTGCCAGGTGATTAGGTGACAAAGGGGGCGTGGCACCAAGATGGTGGGCTAGCGCGCACAGCCCTTCCGTCGGCACCTGCGCATTCGAGGGCTGCCCGTGCGTCGCACCGTCCCCGGGTACTCGTATGTGGACAGATAGAGGAGCTGTGTCTCAGTTCCTAAGACCATCGGAAATATGTGTTTTCCGATGGTCTTAGGCGACCCCTGTGAAAGGGTCATTCGACCCCCAGCGGTTATAACCGCTGTCCTAAAGGGAGAAGGAATGCCTTTTGATCTTCTTTGCTTCTTTCAGTACAGTGCTCCAATACATTTGCTGATTTTACAGGAACAAATTTGCCATTCATTCCCAGTTTTCTTGGACCCCAAAAATTAAGGACCCACAGTACATAAGGAACCACTAAATTCAAAGGATAGTCTCATAAGGTTGCTTCTCTTAGCATGCAAGAACCAATAATCACCTAACAGAATTGTCTTTTCTAAAAACTTTACCAGCCTGTGTGCAGAAGCATGATAAAAGGATTGTTGTTTGAGTATAGTTTTAGGAAATGACATATTTTCCTCCCATCACCGAAGCAGGAGGAACACATTGTTTGATTCTCTGAATGCTGTATCTTTAAATCAACATAAAAGTAGAAAACAGGTTTTCTACTAGTAATAATAATAATAGTGTTTTCTCAAATTCATGATATTTTTTTGAAACTGAGGTGATATTGGTATATCAACAGAATTTCTAGTGTATCCTGAGTATCGAACACAAAATGCAAACACTCTAGATTGGCACTTTAAGATACAGGAAGATATAGAAATAAAATCACTATAGATTATTCCCCATTTCTGACCATCTAACTGGACCTGTGCTATCAAATATTACTCACTAAATGTCTCAGTTATACACAGGGGTGGGTTCCAACTTACCTCGCTGCCAGTTCGCTCCCTCCCACGCCGCATGGGCACACCTCGTGGGCGCGCACGCGCTTCACGCACGTGCACATGCGACCGCATGCACAGTGCCTGATGTCGGCTTCTGCGCATGCTCAGAAGGAACAAAAATCGGGAAAAAAAATCATGATGTCACCAGCGAGTCGCTACCGGTTCGGGCAAACCGGTCCGAACCGGGAGGAACCCATCCCTGATTATACACATCATTTGTTGATTTAGCATTCAGCAACTACAACAATAGCAGGTCAAAGAGTAAGTCATTGTGGCTATTATATTCCATTTGACTGAGAAAATAATCAGAACAGGAGACAGATCTCTCATTCCCCTGTTCTTTTTATGTGTTATCTAGATTTGCTATACTTGTAATTACTTTAATTCAATAATCTTTATCATTCTATCTCCAGTTCAATATTCAAAGAAGGTGCCATATGTTACTTGTTTAATTATGAAATTACTTATGACTAATATAATTTATATATAATTTGTTGAAATGCAAAATCTTGAATCAGAATTTGTGTGTGTGTGTGTGTGTGTGTGTGTGTGTGTGTGTGTGTGTATGTATGCATGTGTGCATGCCTTCAAGTTGGGTTTTTTTTCCTAGTATTCCCTGCAGTTTTCTTGTCAAGATTTTTAAGAAGTGCCTCCTTTCTAGGGCTGAAAGAGACTGATTGGTTCCAGGTAACCCAGCTGGCCTCAGTTTTGTACCTGATATCATAACACTATACCAAACAGCTCTCTGAATCAGCATAGCTTTTATGATTATGTTATCATTATATTTTCTTTGGACATGCTCCCTCCCCCAAAGATAAGTGCAATGGTTGAAACGGTCTTTTAATTTGAAATAAATGCTCCCCAAATATGTGCCTAATTCTATTCCAGATATTCAGTGTCAATTTGCACACTTGCATAAAATTAACAAGCAATACTGAAAATTCTGCAAACCATTGCAGGTTTAACAATTGCACAACTTCTACATATCTGATATTTGATTCCATATCTGAGCTAAAACTCATTTCCTCTCTTGCCACCTTTTTTTAAAAAAAAGCAGCTTGCACTTTTGTGGAAAATAAGAAGTCCTCAGAGGTTTTTTTTTTTTTAATGGAATTGTTCAGTAATGATGGATGATCTTTTTAGGTGAACTTTATCACAGTCTAAACAATTCATCTCAAGGTTAATTCTGGGCAACTATTTGGTCACTTCAGGAAGCTGGAGTTACAGAAGGTCAAGCATTTTATAGAATTGCACTTACCAAAAAGGCATACTGGGGCTCTCTGGATTGTTTTTTCTGCTAGTCATGTCAAAATCAGACAGAATTCAACTGAAGCTACTACCTCTGTTTCTGTATTGATTTAGCCAACAGTTAAAGGAAACAAGAACTGAAAATTTATAATTTAACCAGCAGTTTGACTGAGGATACAGACAAATATATACTGTTATTTAAGAAATTATGGATTCTGTGACACACAGAAAAAAAACAACTCCAAGACACAAAAAGTACATATCTGAAACACTGCATTTCAGTACTTTAAAAGCATTCTAAAAATGGCATGGAGAAAGGGTTGATGAATGAAAATGTTATTGAATCTAAAGAGTTGGAGTGAATGTTTTAAAAAAAACTGATTGTCAATACAAACCTGAATGCCTTGCATACTTAAAACAAGTAGTATAATGTAGGACCACAGTTACAAATCTTCTGGAACGCATTCAAAAGCTGTTCACATAGATATATATTGCATAATGGGCATGTCAATTTAATTTTTAGCATTTTTTTAAGTCTTGACACCATCATGAAACCTCACTAAAAGTTTAAACAGTCATAAATCTTGCATGATTTTTGTGATTTTCTCTAGTATCTCATGTCAGATCTCAAAACATATTGTGTTCTTGCAAGATTTATTTTCATGTAATTGTAGAGAACTGTAGCAGCCATTTTAGGATCTGACATACATTTTTGCACCTAATGTAACTCTATTGCCATTCCTTCCTTCAGTCGCAGTCCTACACTTATTTCGATGTAATCTATCTATATCAATGACAACTTCATTTTTAAGGAAGTGGATTATTTTTATCTTAATAATTTCTCTTTTAGTTCTCTTTAAATATTTTTTATTGAAATGTTACATAGTATATGTGATGACATTTGGGTGGGGGTATATTTTCCAGTTTTGACTAGAAGAAAGCATTTGTGGCAAGAGGTAGTGGATTTTTTTCTTAGTTTTTCAAACTCTAATGGTAAATCTATTTTAGGTTTAATAATACAAAAAACGATAATATAATAATACAAAAACACAACAGTTCTTGTATTACAGTTTTGTATTACACTATTACTCGATTTACAACAGTTTGGTTAGTGAACATTCAAAGTTACAACAGCACTGAAAAGAAGTGATTTATTCAGACACTTGACAACTGACTCATATTTATGATGGTTGCAGTGTCCCGGGGTCATGTGATCACCTTTTATAACCTTCTGACCAGCAAAGTCAGTGCGACAGCCAGATTCACTTAAAAACCGTGTTACTAACTGAACTGCAGCGATTCACTTAACAACTGTGGCAAGAAAACTCATGAAAAACTCACTTCACAAATGGTCTCACTTAGCAACAGAAATTTTGAGCTCAATTGTGGTCATAAGTGAAGAACTATCTGTATTTATGTTTCAAAATCCACAGTACAGACATTTTGGTCCAGGATAGTAGAAAAAGTTAATGAGTTGCAATAAGGCTTTGTACACTTTAAAATGATTCATAATGAAGTCTTTGGTCTTCGTGTAAGCAAAGCATCTCATTGATGTTCATTAAAGCAGTTTCAGGCTTTCAGACAAGCCTTTAAAAAGATGTGGTTGCTTGAAGTGAGAACAATAATATAATTCTTAAAACAGTTCATTTTTTTGTCAGGATTGTGCAAAAGCCTGAAAAGGGATTGTTTAATGAATAGCAGAGAGAGGTTTTGCTGATTTAAGATTATACTTTTAAATTATTTTTGAAGTCTGCATGCCTCTAATAGGCAAGTCTCAATAAAGAGATTTTATTTAAATAAGTCTCTAGGCTGCCCATAAACTAATAGTTGAATGATTGGATTCATACATCATGTTAAGCCCAAAACAAACCAACTGCTTTAAAAAAAGGTAAACAAACCCAGCCAAAATTAAAAGAAGGGGAAATTCACAAGAGATATGGAGACTGGTGAAAAGGCCCCATCATAAAGCCAAGGAAAGAAGTATAGATCCTGGGATGCATGACAGATCCAGCACATATATCTATTTGGGAAAGAAAGAGATGACCTATTTATGGCAAGCTCAAGGAATGTAGGAAGCCTCCATAAGGCTGTAAGTTGGTTTTTACAATAAATGAACAGCTACAGATCTAAATGACAAGGTATGAGCTTGTCATTTAGGGATACTTCATAGAACAGTCCTAGACAGTGTTTGAAATGTCTAACTTGTTTGTTAATTGGATGAATCAGATTTTGTGCCATCAAATAGGAATATAAATCCAGCACCCTGTCTTGATTTTTCCCTCATTTCAAATTAATTTTCATTCTGTTACTAGGCTTTTAGAAAGAATAATAAAAACATTATTTTACTAAATTAAAGTACCGGTGAAAATGAAATTAGGAAGACTTATTTCATTACATTTTGAGAACGACACTTTTTTCTTTAGATTTAATATAATTCTTATGAATTTTATCTAAAACCTATCTGTATCAAAAGGCTGTTCTTTTCTAAAATTGTTATGTTCTCAGATATAAATATCTAATGCCTATCTCTGAAAATTATTTTTCTATAGTCAGACTATTTATTTTCAAAGTATTCATTTCATTTGAAGAATATTCAAAATACTTAACAGTTCTTTCTTCAGTTCAATCAATTAAAACTTTGGGAGTGAAAAGATGGAAGTACAAATGTCTCATTTAAAACTAGCAGCACCAATTCCACTTAACTTCAAGTAACTGTTGTAATGTTCCTGTTTATTAACAATATTGATTAGAACTTAACTGAGAATTCCTACTTAAGAGAGTTTGGTTCATATGCTGTTATATTTTCTTTTATTGTTTTTTGCCTGCCCACCCCCCCACCCCCCCGGGAATTAAAATCTTCAATTAGTTCTTTGAAAAACCTTTTTCTAAAATTGCAGTGTTTCTCAATATTGACATATAGGAACTTTGACTCTGGGTAAAATAATTTGCCTCTAGTTCTCTCAGTGCAATACTATTTGACCTTTTATTTTTAATGGTAAATTTCCCAAGATATACATTTCATGCATTCTTAAATTTGATTTTGATATGTGATGAGTTTCTGTATCTACTACCAAACATAGTTTAGTTATTGGTTATATTGGTTGTAAAATTCACTCTTAGTGTTCAGAGAAGTTTTCCTTGGCTACTGGGTTTTTGATTTTTTTTTCTTCTGTACCTCAAATCATTAATTTTTCATGTTTGCTCTGTACTCTTGTTAGAGAAAGCAATGAGATTTTATTCTTCCAGTGGATGACTAGTAATCTCCTATTTTGCATGAGACTGTGCTCCAAAATTAAATTTGGCTACTAACAAAGGGTTCAAATTCTGCTTTCAT
This sequence comes from Thermophis baileyi, assembly GCA_003457575.1. Classification (NCBI taxonomy): domain Eukaryota; kingdom Metazoa; phylum Chordata; class Lepidosauria; order Squamata; family Dipsadidae; genus Thermophis; species Thermophis baileyi. The sequence continues at coordinate 2,768,175 of QLTV01000598.1, read as the reverse complement.
AAGAAAGAATGCAAGATTCTTTTAGCAAATAGTATATTACAAGCAATTATATCCAAGACATACATTATCTGTTAAAATAACATACACTTAAAAGGAATCTACTTAACTAGATAGATGTGAAGAATGTATCAGTCACTGGTTTGTGTGCAACCCCTTAGCTACAATTAAATATAGATATAGATACTGTGTTTCCCCGAAAATACGACCTATCCCGAAAATAAGCCCTAGCCTGATTTTTTGGGTGAGCCTAATATAAGCCCTACCCCAAAATAAGCCCTAGTGAAGAGGGTGGGCATGGCCAGCACAGGAGGCAGCCTAATTGTGTGTCCCCTCACAAACACGGGCAGCAATCCCTGAGGTATGGCGGCTCCTTCCTTTCCCCAGTCACCTCATGGAGACTCGGCCCCTTAATTGCGGTCCCATGGATCAGCTGAGCCAGCAAGGGCCAGGAGCTGCCTCTCGTTCTGTCTCTCCGGGCACCTGGAGGTGTTCCCGGTGCACACTTGCCAGCCCCGGCCCTGCCCACAGCTTCAGGCAACCTCACAGCCAAGTGCTCCTCTATTCCGTAGCTCACCTTGTGGCTCTGGAGCAGGCAGCGACCACGGTTTGTGCTCCATCAGGCCTGGAGCTTGGGTCTCGCACAGGCTGTTGCTACAATGAGGCAGTAAGCTGTGTGGCACATTGGGATCACCTGTTCCCCGCCCCGCCTCTGCCTGGCTGCACCTGCTGCTGCTGGCCTTGTGAGGGCTCTTCGCCCTCCTGGCCGTGCTGCTCTTGGCCTCCCTGTGGCTACAGCAGGCAGGAGCTCTGTGATGGCCCTGCAGTGGCATGGAGGAGGGAGGAGGAGATCACCCCTTACTCCTCCATCCATCTGCTCCTGCCTGATAGGGGGAAATTTTGGGGTGCAAAGGAGGAAAGAGCGATCTCCCCTCCCTCCTCCATCTATCTGTCCCACTACAGGCTGCCACAGAGCTCCTGCCCACCAAAGCAGTAGGTCACCCAACCCACTTTCTGCCATCCTGTAGATATGCAGTTAGACCAAATGGGTTTGCTTTGTTCTCGCATAAATCATCCCCAAGGGAAGGAAGATCACAGGAAAATGGGGGGAGGGGGAATTTTCCTGCCAATCCTCCTTTCCTTGGATGCACACATGCACATCCAAAAAAAATGCTCCACCAGCAGGGCATCAGCATTGGGTATTTTCATAGTATTGCCCTTATAGTTGGTTAGATGTTGTAGCCCCTGCCACACCTGTCTTGAGTTATTATCTGCCAGATGCTTTTCTACCTTTTGTTTGTATTTCTGTTTAGCCGCCTTAATGCCTCTCCTCAAGTTTGCCCTGGCCTCGTTATATTCGTCTTCGTTTCCTGCCTTGAAGGTGGAGTTTCGGGCTCTCAGAAGTGATTGTACCTCTGCTGACATCCAGGGTTTACGATTACTGTAAACTCTGATGCGCTTATTCACTGTTACATTGTCTGTGCATGTTTTAATGTATGAGAGTACAGTGTCAGTGAATTCTTGCAGCTCCAAATGTTCAAATATACTCCACTTGGTAGTCTCAAAGCAGTCCTGCAACTGGCAGAGTGCTCCCTCCGGCCAGATTTTGACAGTTTTTCTAACTGGCCGTATCCTTTTCCTAAGGGGGATATACTTTGGGCACAATAGCAGAGAGAGGTGGTCAGACATACCCAGATGGAAGAGGGGGATTGCTTTATATGCCTGTCTTAAGTTTGAATACATATGGTCTAAAGTGTTCTTACCTCTGGTGGTACACTACACATACTGCACAAACTTAGGGAGAACAGACTTTAGACAGGCTTGGTTAAAATCCCCAGCCACAACAAAAGTGCCCTCAGGGTAAGTTTGCTGCTGCCTCTCGATGGCATCATGTAACTTAGAGAGTTACATGAGAGTTAGCTGTGCTAACATTTGCATCAGGTGGAATATAGACAGTGATGATAACTATCACAGAAATCTCTCTAGGTAAATAAAATGGCCTACATATGACAGATTAATTCCACATCTGGAGAACAGTGTGTATAAGTAACTCTACTGTTAGTACACCAGTCATTATGTGTGTAAATGCAAAGTCCTCCATCTTTGCTTTTACCTGAGTTGCCATTTCTGTCGAAGCGGTGTGTGGTGCGGTTAGTTAGCTCCACTGACACATCCGGTTCAAGTGGATGAAGCCATGTCTCTGTGCTGATCGTCACACAGCAGTCACGAATGAGCTTATTTGCTGCCATCCATAGCGTTAGTTCATCAGTTTTGTGGACAAAGGATATAGCATTGGTTAGAAAAATGCTTGGTAATGCTGGTCTGTGAGGCTGCTTCCATAACCGAGCTAGCAAACCAGCTCTGCATCCCCGCCTCTTCTTCTGCTCTCTTTGTCATCGATGCTGCCTCCCAGGCCCAACAATGTTCCATGGAGATCCCGGCAGTCTTACTATGTCAGTCGGTATATTATGAGACCGCTGGAAATCGCTGATAATATCTAGTCGACTAGAAGATCCAATCTTTAGTAACTCCCCGCGGGTATAGACTAGTTTTTGTCCACACACTCCACTGTGACACCAGGAGCTCAAAGCCGCAGCGTCTACACGTGCCACCATCTTGGGGGGGGGGGGAATCCCCGCTACCCCCATTTTCCTGCAGATCCTGCTTTTAACCTGCTTTCCAGCTCTGTTGTCCGGCGTGCAGGACAACAAAAGAAGACTGTGGGACTACCAGTAAAAAAAAGTTCAATCAGACCTTCCAACTTCTCTAAGGAAAAAGATCTCATGAAGTTAGAAGGTCTGATTGAACTTTTTTTTTTACTGATAGTCCCATGGTCTTCTTTTGTTGCCCTGCACGCTGGACAACAGAGCTGGAAAGTGAAGGAATTGCAATTGCTCTGGGGTGAGGGTTGGAATTTTGCATTATGATTACTCTGGGATGGGGTGGGGGTTAGGATTTTACATTATGATTTCTCTGGGATGGGGTGGGGGTTAATATTTTGAATTATGATTGCTCTGGGGTGGAGTGGGGGTTAGGATTTTGCATTATGATTTCTCTGGGATGGGGGTGGGGGTTAGGATTTGGCATCAACAATTCCCACCCCAGAGTAACCACAATTCCTTCACTAACCTGCTTTCCAGCTCCGTTCTCCCCCCGCTGGGTGCAGGGCAACAAAATAAGTTTGTGGGACTAAAAAAAAAAAGATCAGTCAGACCTTACTACTTCTCGGGGGGGAAAGATCTCGCAAAGTTGGAATGTCTGATTGAACTTTTTTTTTTTAACCAGTAGTCCCACAGTCTTTTCTTGTTGCCCTGCACATGGCAGTGGAGAACGGAGCTAGAAAGCAGGTTAGTGAAGGGATGCTTTGGGGAAGCGAGGGGAGCTGGGCAAGAGCTGGAAAGTAGGTGGCAAGGCAAACTCCCCAAGGGTTCCAGGCAACCGGTGGTGGAACGCGAGTGATGGCAGGAGGCACCCCACTGGCTGCCGCCACCGAATGACATGAGGAAGGGGCTGCTCCAGCCGCCGCCGCCTCACTCTGCCAGCATCATGGCTCTGCAGGCCGGGCTGCCAAGGATACTGTTGGGGCTTCGTCATCCTCCCCCTGCCTCGCTTCATCCACCATCCCCCCACCGCCTTGCTTCATCCTCTACCCCCCCCCCGCCTTGTCTCCTGCTCCGTTGCGGCTGTGAAAAAAATAAGACCTCCCCGAAAATAAGCCCTGGTGCTTATTTTGGCAACCAAAAAAATGTAAGACCGAGTCTTATTTTCAGGAAAACAGGGTAATTATATAGATACATATATAGATATACATATACAGATATAGACATTTTAACTTCATACAAATTATAAGAAAAAGGAAAATGTAAAAGAATATCATTTATAACCCAGTTTTATTTCTATGTATTTGCCTACCCCAATTAATGGTGTAAAAAATTATCATTGCTCATGAATTCAGTGGTGTCAAGAAATAACAATAACATTGATTTATTGACTTATTCATATTCTTCCTGGGTTCACATATATCACTAAGGGTAACATGGCTTGTTTGGTTTTGCTCCTTCATAAGGATACCAAATTAAGTCTGCAAATATACAGGTTGTCTCTAGTTCATAGCAAAGAGGTGCAGAAATTCCTGTCTCTTTTATGTTACTTAATCGGCATCCAGATTTTTGTGTGTCATAACTATGAGAACACTTATTTAACAAATTGTGGAACACAACTTTTCCATCATAAACCTTGGTTACAAAAACAATAATTTATTTAAATTTCTAAATTTATTCAATTATCTATTTTTATTACAATCATAAAAATAAATGCATGTTAATGTAATAAGGATTGGATCTTTGCATTAACAAAAATATATTGTAAACAGTACTGCAGGCCTGAGGCCATGCATTTATTTATTTAGTAATATTGCTGCAAATAGGAGGTTCTCTATTATTCTGGGTGAAGAGCCAGCCCCTTAACAATACCTTCACTCACTGTTTATAATCCATAAGCCATTTTAACCAGGCTGTAGCAGAAAAACAAAAGAGACCTGTGTGTCACACTATTTGAATATCTGCCATTTTTGGCTCTTCGTCTGTTTGAGCAATTTCAGTTCCAGCTGGTGATCATTAACAATTTCCAGCTGCATTACAACAGTACAACTGCATTTTCTACTATTGTGTTAAGACTTTGCTTCTATTTTATGTTTTCCGTTTCTCTTCTTTTCCCTTTTTTTTAACATATTCTTTAAACTCTAAGTATGAATTTAAAGAACTAACTTTACAACTTGTGACTTATTCATTACGAAGGGTATTTTAAGATATTTCTCTGCCCTTTTCTTTTCTGAACTTTATCCAAAACACATTTTTTTTTGTTTTCCAGACATACACAAAGCAGATACATTTTTTACTTCCTTCATGAAGAGATATACAACTAGACTTTGCCTATCTCTCTAGCGTATTTCATTAAATCTCCTTGCTTCAGTAGTTAAAACTTAGATTCTCATCTCACAAAATGGGAACACACACACACAAAAATACACATATATTGCTTCTTTTATCTCCATCACAAGGACAATTTTCAGATTGATATGCACATTTTATATGCTTTAAATATATTTTAATTTTTTTTTACTAAGCATACCAGTACAAATCTAATTTGGAATGAATGACTAAAATAGGACCATTCATTGTGAAAATGTACTTAAATCAATTGCTTATATATTTAATGAATTGTTTTGTTGTTGTTAGTTGCAAAATTGTGTCCAACCCATGGACAATGTTCCTCCAGGCCTTTCTGTCCTCTACCATCCCCCGGAGTCCATTTAAGCTCATGCCAACTGTTTCAGTAACTCCATCCAGCCACCTCATTCTCTGCCGTCCCCTTCTTCTTTTGCCCTCAATCTTTCCCAGCATTAGGCTCTTCTCCAGTGAGTCCTTCCTTCTCATTAGGTGGCCAAAGTATTTGAGTTTCATCTTTAGGATCTGGCCATCTAAAGAGCAGTCAGGGTTGATCTCCTCTAGGGCTGACTTGTTTGTTCGCCTTGCAGTCCAAGGGACTCGCAGAAGTCTTCTCCAGCACCATAGTTCAAAGGCCTCAATTCTTTGGCGCTCAGTCTTTCTTATGGTCCAACTTTCACAGCCATACATTGCAACTGGGAAAACCATAGCCTTGACTATATGCACTTTTGTTGGCAGGGTGATGTCTCTGCTTTTTAGTATGCTGTCTAGTTTTGCCATGGCTTTCCTCCCCAGGAGCAAGCTGAGGCTGTTGATCTTTCTCCCGGCAATCTTAATTCCCACTTTTGATTCATCTAGCCTGGCCTTTCTCATGATGTGCTCTGCATATAAGTTAAATAGGAGGGCGACAGTATACAGCCTTGCCAAACTCCTTTCCCAATTATGAACCAATCAGTGGTTCCGTCTCCAGTTCTCACTGTTGCTTCTTGACCCGCATATAGGTTTCTCAAGAGACAAATAAGATGGTCTGGTACTCCCATCTCTTTAAGAACTTGCCACAATTTGTTGTGATCCACACAATCAAAGGCTTTAGCATAATCAATGAAGCAGAAGTAGATGTTTTTCTGGAACTCCCTAGCTTTCTCCATGATCCAGCGTATGTTGGCAATTTGATCTCTAGTTCCTCTGCCTCTTCGAAATCCTGCCTGTACTTCTGGTAGTTCTCGATCCACATACTGCTGGAGCCTAGCTTGTAGGATTTTGAGCATAACTTTGTTAGTATGTGAAATGAGTGCAATGGCACGGTAGTTTGAACATTCTGTGGCATTGCCCTTATTATTATTTATTAAATTTGTATGCCGCCCAACTCCCAAGGTACTCTGGGCGGCCTTCTTTGGAATTGGAATGTAAACTGACCTTTTCCAATCCTGTGGTCACTGTTGAGTTCTCCAAATTTGCTGGCATAGTGAGTGTAGCACTTTTACTGCATCATCTTTTAAGATTTTGAATAGCTCAACTGGAATACTGTCACTTCCACTAGTTTTGTTGTTGCTCAGACTTCCTAAGGCCCATTTCACTTCACATTCCAGGATGTCTGTCTCAAGGCCAGTGGCCACCCCATCATGGTTACCAGGGACGTTAAGCTCATTCTTGTATAGTTCTTCTGTGTAATTTTGCCACCTCTTCTTAATCTCTTCTGCCTCTGTTAGGTCCCTGCCATTTTGGTCCTTTATCATGCCCATCTTTGCATGAAACGTTCCCTTCATATGTTCAATTTTCTTGAAGAGGTCTTTGGTCCTCCCTACTATATTGTTTTCTTCTATTTCTTTGCACTGTGCATTTAAGAAGGCATTCTTAATTGAATTGTTTTATAAACAATCAAAAATGTAGGAAACCTGGACAATGAAAGAGATTTTTCTAATGACATTACATATTAATGAACGATCCAGTACAAATATTTCTCTGAGATAAAGATAATAAATGAAAACATAAAAAAATCAATATTTTACCATTTACATACTCCTTGCCGTCTTCAAAAAAGTTCCAGATGGGCCATGTCATTTCAAAGCAATTTTAGTCGTCCTGTACTTCTGATTGAGAAAACAATAAACTCATTAAATGATATAAAATGGAAAAAAAACTCACACTGATTGCAGAGGCAAACTGATTATGGATTAGATGCATGTTGTAATAAGTTTAGTGTCTAGAAACAAAAAAGAAGAAGCAAAAAAAAACAGTGCTAAATAAGAGATTACTTATCTGTCGCTCCAACAGTAAAGTATGAGCTGAGATCCAATCATCTATGTTATATTTGAAGTAGCAGGGAAAGATTATTCCATTCAATGCCTGAATCAAAAATAACCCATAAATAAAGCATTGCTTTTAAACTAATCTTTATTTTTTTCTTCTTCTTCCTAGTGTTTTCCCACAAATGTAAGGTCCGCTTTTTTTTTTTTTATCAACTGAATCTTGAGCCATTGGTTATGCCTGAGCTGACATCTTGGACCAAGAAAGAGTGATTGGCCCAGAGAGACCTAGTCCGCTTTCATGTCTGATGTGACTAGAACTCAGTCTTCTGTTTTTTAGCCTGGTTCCTTTAACCACTAGACCAAACTGACTCTCTTCCAAAACTAACTTTTAATACTCGGTCAATTGTGTGGTAAATTCTGGTAGAATGGCTACACTCCAGTCCCGTCTATCAAACATCATCTTTTGGGACCAAGGAAATGTATCTTCTCTGTCATAGCTCGCACCCTCTGGAATAGCATTCCCCCAAAATGCCATCCAGAATGTTCTCTCTCCTGGGCTTCTGGAAAGGTCTTAAAACCTGGCTAAGGTCCTATGTCTGGGGTTGATATATTAATGTATTTCTGGTGCTCCTGTATAAGTCTGGGTTGTTTTAGTCTGAGTTGTCTGTTAGTTTTGATGGTTTACTGTTTTATGGATTTTTAAGTTTTGTATGCCACCCAGACACTATTGGAGCTGGTTGGCTAATTAATGTGAATTAATTAGCCAGCTAGCTCCAATATTAAAGAAGGTTTGATCAAATTTGAGAATGCTGGAAAAGAAAAATTATTATATAAACCTAATATTTCCAATAAACCATAAATAAAAAAATATTGCCTTAATTTGTTCAGTAATAGCATAATCAAGTTGCAGGAGGGATTCCCATTGCTGACAAGAAGACAATCTGGATTTACATTGCTTTGCTTGTTTTCAGTTTGTGAGAAATGTTTGACATGGCAAGTAGCATTAGAAAAGTGCATTTTCTATTCAAATGGCATCTCCTATCAATGTAGCTATTAAAATGAAGCATCTGGCGAATGTGAAATAATGTGTTCCTATGAACATGATATTATTAGGGTCTTTACAAGAGAAACATCCTTCTCATTCATTATATTTATTGCATTGTGCTTGCAGATATTTGCCTTTTCCTCCCACATGACAGATTATCAGGAGGACTGCCCTGACTGGACTTCCTTACCAAAAAAAAGCAGCATGGAAAGATTTGGGGATAGAAGAAAATGACCAGATGCAGCAGCACCTGGTACCCTGGCTTGTACCCTTTTGTTTAGCTGCTATATGGGCATTTATACAGATAGAAGGGAAGCATCAGCAACACCAGTGTAGAAAGATTACATAATTTAAAATATTGCATAATTTCTTAATAGGTGGAAGCTACAATATCAACGTATTGATGTGGTGCATCTAGTAGCACTGAAATTTTTTAAGGAATATTTGAAAATGCAATGGAATATTTCTAATGTACGTAGATAAAACAATTTTCGGCTAAAAAGGTAATACTGTAAATTATAGTTTATTAAACCTGGAAAATAGAGTTCTATTTTCAGTTAATCCCTTTAGTACAAAAGCAAATAGTGATAAGAAAGATGTAATAACACAGTACACTGATTTAGTTATGTAGAAATCTAGCCTGCTTCCGAGGAGACACTTTGCATTTCCTGGGTTATCTCTGCTTATAGTTTTTGCAAAACAAGCAGAAATTCTCCTTTAAATCAGTTACTTTTAAACAAGAAGGAAGGGAGGTAACAAGATATTATGTATTTATTTATTTATTTATTAAATTTATGGACCAGCCTTCTTACCACAGTTGGGATAACTCTTCCCATGTAACATCTATGATAGCATTCCTCCCAGTTGTGCGCTACAAGATCATTATTTTTTAATTGGTGTTGAATTAATTTACAATTTAAGGCTGAGAATCTATTAACTGATATGTCGTATCTAGGCTTGCTACTTGTTATTGTATACATTATCTCATTTTAATTTATTGAAGTATTTTCATCATGAGATTTACTTAATAAGAAGTAAAAATTATCTCATTAATTTAGTCTCATGACTTTTCTCATGTGGATCTTACCTACTCCTTATATCTAAGAAACCAATCCAAAAGTAAACCTCACACAAAAGTTTTTGTACTTGAACCAATTGTTAGCTGTGTAGCTTTCCCACTGGATATCCTATTTAAATAATAACCCTAAGTGACTCATGACAGAGCCCACCTCATCATCTATCTAGGCTGTGAGATAGAGTAGAGAATGAACAACTACTGTATCTGTTAGTTTATAGGTGTCTGTATTTTATGCAAAATCTATATTTTATTGAATTTTAATGTTTTAAAAAGTATTATTTAATATTTTATTCCTTTGATTGAGAGCCAGTCTGGTCTACTGATTAAAGCACCAGGTTAGAAACCAGGAGATTGTGAATTCTAATGCTGCTTTAGATATGAAAGCCAGCTGGATGTCTTTGGGTCATTCATTTTCTCTCGGTTCATGATATCAGGTTCAGGAGACAAGCCAGTCAGTCAATTCTTGTCACAAGCAATAGATCAATCATCAGTACTTGTGTTACATTTGTATATCTGCACTACCAAATTATAATCAAGCTTATCCTTTTCACTTTTTATATAAAGTCAGAACCCTAAATGGAAGCTATATAAATGTGCATTATTAAAAGGATTATTGTTTTATCAGGAAAATTCAGCAAGCATTATTTCATGGCTACTACCAATTTGCTTCTACTGTTAAATTAATATAACATTTCAGATGAGTGGTTAAAAATCTCTTCCAGCCAACACTGTGCTCTTTCAAATCTACATCTTGATTGATGAGATCATAGTTTTTGACTAACAGCTTAAATAATAGAAGATTCCAGGTCATAAAAGTGTAATAATATTGGTGCTAAAAATAAAGTGATACACCATATACAGTAGCTAACATGTTCACGCTTCATGTCTTGGTGATTTAATGCCTGCATATGACCTTGCCTTAGATAAGCTGCTTGTTGAATGCTGAAAAGTATTTAGCAATTTTCACGATGTATCACTTGAACTAGATGAACATGACATTAAGTTGCCAACATTTTAACCAGTGAAATGTTATACTGTTTTTCACACATTGCTTTTTTTTTGTTTTAAATATGGCTATTGCGGCTTTGATTGAAAGACTTGTTTCAGAGCTGATTGACTCAAATCTCAGAATCTGGGATGCTGAATCAAATTTAAAATCAGTCAAATCAATTCTAATATCTGAGAGTTGTTGACTCCACTTCATTTTTGTTTTTAATTCTTCTCCTAGAACCCTATAAAGATTCTATCAACTCTATTCCAAAACATTCACTGAAAATTTCAGCACTGGACTCCAAGTTTTGATCTGTACTTTTATCTGGCCATTCACTGTGATTGAACTCTAAGTTTTATTTCTCACTTTTCCTTAATTCCTTTTCGCTTAGAAATACCGGTAGAAAGAAATGAAGTAATTTTATTATTACAGTTAAAAATCAGAATTCATTTGATTTGGATGATTTATGTGTTAATCATCCAAAGATCCAGGGATAGATTCTTAGCTACTTACTTTGTGTTCAGTAATATCCAAGTTATTTTTATATCATTTCTTAATAAAATGATATGACCAACAGTCATGTCTAAAAATAATGTAGTTTTAAAATATGGGTTTCATTCCATAGCCTTTTATTTTGTTTTGATTAATATGTCTGATCTATAGTACAGTTTTAAATAAAGTAAAGTCTGTTGGTTGTGGTGAGAACAATTTGAATTAGTCAAACAACAAGAATACTAAATAAAATAATGTGGTTCTTGGTACTTTTGTTAAGTTTTATTATATTCAGCAGGATCAAGAATCAGCTTGATCAACTCTGTCTTGTTTGAATCAAACTTCAGTATTTGCTATAAACTTTTTCTTTCTCCTGAGTGCTCCCGGGAGAGTCCAAGAATGGGTTGACTCGTGTGTTCTGCCTAGAGACCGAGCTGTCAAACTTGTGGCCACGTCCCATCGTCACCCTCTCTGGCCCAGTTTTCAGCTCAGTCTCAGCCTGAACAGACGTGTCAAACGACTTGGATTTCTTGAACTCTTCTACTTAAACAGGTTTCTTGCACTACGGGATTGTTTGATCAAATCGGATCGCTAACAGTGTGGCTTGCTGCCACGTGTGATTTTAGTGCGCCGGGGCGCCGGCTCCCTCCCGATCAAGCTAGCCGCCCCAGCTCGGACTGGGAAAGCTCGAATCAACAGAATTAAGCAGCGGTGGACAAATTGACATCCAGACTACCGAGCACACATGCACTGGCTAGTCCGGTCCGCCAGCAATGCCACCACCACCATTTGCCTTTGTGATCAAGGCACGGAGTCCCTCCCTAGTTTCGGCTAGGCATACTCATTACGAGGCTTGCTATACCTCGGCTGCTGTTCCCGGCTATCCGCTCCAGCCTCAGCCCCCTGTCAGCCTCAGCAAGGCTTAGAGTCCCTGCCTAGTTTCGGCTAGGCATACTCAAGATGAGGCAAGTTACACTGCAGCTGCTGTTCCCGACTTCAGCCTCAAGCCCCTGCCAGCCTCAGCAGGGTTTGGTGTCCCTGACTAGTTTCGGCTAGGCATACCCATTCAAGAGACAGAGAGAAGGCAGCAGTTCAAATTCCAGGATCTCTCCTGCCTGTCATTATGACTGTCTCCAAAATGGCAGAGCATGCCACAACTCAGGTGGAAAATAACCAGCCTCCGGAGCTCTTTCAAGCTGCTGCAGAGGCTCAAAATCACAGCCAAGCCAAACCTTCTGCTATGGCTCCTAGACCAAGGAAGTCTTCCAAGGCTTCTGAAAAGGATGCCAAAAGATGGCAAAGGGCTTTAGAGAAGCAATTTTCCAAAGCTCAAAAGGACCTGACAGAGCAGACAATTCAAACTGCTCTCCCCCTGACAGAAGCTGTCAGTTCCCGCCCTTTTCAGAGTGAGCCGTTAACTCACTCAGAGGGTGCAATTCTGCAATCCTGGTCACCAGAGGGAGCTAGGGAGCACTCTCCTCTCTTGTCTTCCCAAGGCTGTAATGAGATGGAGTTAAACCCTTTTTTCTGCCCGGCAACAACTGAGTGGCAGCATGGCTCCAGTGACAGGAGGTCTGCTCCAGCAGCTACCTTCACACCTACAGCTGCAAGACTTTGCCAGAGTGAAAACTTAATATCTGACTTGCCTGGAAATATAAAATCATTGATCTCCCAGGCTATTTCACAAGGCATTGCTACAGGTTTGCAGCAAGCCCATGCCCCATCTGCCCTGGTTTCTGAGCCCTCTGCCAGTTGCCATCAGCATCTTCAGGCAACGGGGTCCAACCCCATTGGCATGGCTCCAGGTCTCCCAACCCCTCCTTGGATAGTGAAGACTCACTACTACCAGATGAGGGACAAAGAGAGGCAGATTTATCCGAGGATGAGGGCTTAACCCCAGATGTTCCGGCCTTCACCAGACTCTTTCCTCCCGCCATCTTTAAATCACTTTTGCATAAGGCAAAGGTGACATCTAGAATGGGAGTAGATTCCACCCCAAAGCCTACGGGCCTTCAGGGTCCCAGCGAACATCTGTTTTCTGAGCCAGCCATGGAACAGGAGATCATACCTGCACCACAACTTTTTATAGATGTGGTTCAAAAACAGTGGGCTCAGCCCAGTTACTTTCTGACTCCAGGTGGAAATGATAGATGCTTTTATAACGTGGATCCTGATCTGGCTAACCTCTCCAGTTGCCAAAGGTAGATGGGCCCGTGGCATCTTGTGTGTCTTCCTCCCTTGTGTCAAGTGACATAGCGGAAGGGTTAAAAGCCGAGGACAAGAAGGTCTAACTGACCTTGCGTAAAACACACCAATCTGCAGCCTGGGTGATCAAGGCAGCCTCAGCAGCCTCGTTTTTCAATCGGATGCTTCGCCAGATGCAACAGAGGGTTCCACCACAGGAGGCCAGGCTCCACCAGGACCTCAATAAATTAATAGCAGCTAATCAATTCTCGGCAGATGCCACTTTTAACACTGCAAAATATGCCTTCAGAGTTCTTTTGTCCTCCGTGACATCTAGGAGGATGCTTTGGCTCCGTCACTGGCAGGCTGATGCCAAGTCCAAATGGAGGCTAGCCTCCGCCCCCTATTCACGTGGCATGCTATTTGGGGAGGTTCTGGAGCCAGTCCTTATTGAGAATAAGGACAAAAGGAAGGTCCTTCCATCTTCATTTAGGTGGGCAGACCGGCATTCCTCGCCTTACTACCGCAAGCCTTCCTTTCGGCCAACTGAACCAGAATTTTCCCAGCACCAGAGATACTTCCCTCATAGGTCTGAACGCCAGCTAGACAGGGCAGGGTTTTACAACCAGCCTAGACAACAACTCCAGGCCAAATGGCCCTTTCGAGGAGCAGGAAGTCGCTCCTTTCATAGACCATGATGACTACCAAACCAATCCTCCCATCAGCGGCCGATTGGCCCTCTTTGTGGCCCAATGGGAGACGATAACAATGGACAATTGGGTCCTCAACACAGTGAGGCTAGGCCTCAATCTGGACTTCCTTTCCACACCCCCGAATCACTTTATTCATTGCCCTGTCCCGAAGAACAACGAAAAGAAAGGCCTCATGGAGACTGCCATCCAACACCTGTTAGATATTCAAGCCATCGAGGCAGTCCCGGAGAGTCAAACAGGACAAGGCTTTTATTCCAATCTGTTCATTGTTCCAAAGAATTCAGGGGGGGGGGGGGGGAGAGCCGGGGGTGGAGAGCAATTTTGGATTTAAAAAAATTGAATCTGTATCTGGTCTACAAGAGGTTCAAAATGAATGCCCTCCAATTGATCCTGGAGGGCATTCGAGAGGGTGACTTCCTGGCGTCCATCGATTTGACAGAAGCTTACCTCCATGTGCCGATTCTTCTGGCCCATCGCCAGTTTCTACATTTTTGCTACAGAGGGAACCACTTTCAATACAGGGCATTACCTTTTGGCCTGGTGTCGGCACCCCGATCCTTCACCAAGGTCCTGGCGGTGCTGGCGGCATACCTCAGGTCAATACCTGTACGTCTACAATGTTATTTGGACAACATACTTATCCAGGCATCCTCTCCCAGGAGAGCAGCAGAGGGTTAACAAATAATGATCAAGGCCTTACAAGATCATGGCTTCTCAGTCAATTTCCAAAAGAGTCATCTGGTTCCCACCACAAGACTCTTACATCGACACCAGATTGAGCCAGGTGTTTCTGTCACAGGGCTGCAAGGACAGCTTAATAACCCTGGTACAACAGATATGAGAGGAACGCATGGTCCCCATAGCCCTCTTATCACGGCTGCTGGGTAAAATGGTGTCGTGCATCCCCATAGTTCCCTGGGCAAGACTACATGCCAGGACCCTTCACTGGTTTTTGCTTCCATACCAGCAGGCCAGCAGCAGCAATTCTCACACCAGGGTTCAAGTCAACCCAGTGGTATTGCAGTCCCTCCGATGGTGGACATCCCCAGCCCTAGACAAGGGATGTTCCTTCAAAGAACCCAGCTGCATCACGATTACGTCAGATGCCAGTCTCTTTGGTTGGGGCGCCCATCTCCAACCTCACATGGTGCAGGGGCATTGGACTCAGGAGGACCTAGCCAACAACATCAATTGGCTGGAGCTTTGGGCGGCTCATTTGGCCCTTCAACATTTCAGGGACATAATCCAGGGACAACACGTTCTGCTTCTCACAGACAATGTGACTACCAAAGTTCACATCAACCGTCGGGGGGGATCCACTCCAGGGCTCTCATGACAGAAGCAGAACAGTTGGGGATTTGGGCAGAGAAGCACCTCCTCTCCCTCAGAGCGGAGCACATCGCGGGAGTAGTGAAGGTGCAGACAGACTGCCTCAGCAGGTCCACAATAGACCATTCCGAATGGAGGTTACATCTGGACCTCTTCAGAGAGCTGTCCGAGAGGTTTGGTCAGCTGGTTGTGGACCTGTTCTCCTCCCTGATGAATGCCCAATTGCCAAGATATTTCACCAGGTTTGCAACACTGGGAGCGGAAGGGACCAACGCTCTCCGCAGCCCTTGGCCCAAGGGACTGCTGTATGCCTTCCCCCCTCTTCCCTCATTTCAGGGGTCATTCGCAAGGTATTGACAGAGAGGGTGGATATTCTGCTCCTTGCTCCCCACTGGCCCAGACGCCCATGGTTCGCAGACCTGGTAGGCCTTTTGATTTCTCGACCCTGGAGGATTCCTCAGGAGAGAATTTCCCTCAGCCAGGGGGTCTTGGTCCATCTGGAGCCTCAGTGGCTCCAACTGACCATCTGGCATTTGAGAGGAGACTCCTGAGGAAGGACAACTCCTCCTCCAGGGTGATCAGGACAATTCAGACCTCAAGAAGGCCATCAACAAACAGAATTTACAATTCTACTTGGACAGCATTTACTAGCTGGTGTTCTAAAGGGGACATTGTTCCCACTTCAGCATCAGTGCCACAAGTCCTGGACTTTCTTCAGGAAGGACTGGACAAGGGCCTGTTGCACAACACCATTCGCGGCAAGTAGAGGCCCTTTCTATGGTATTGGCATGTGGGGAACATGAATCTCTGGCTCACCACCCAGTTATTCGGAGATTTATCAAAGGGGCGGCAAATTTGAACCTGCCTGTGATTCACAGATACCCCACTTGGGACTTGTCCAGGGTCCTACAGGCCCTACCCTCTGTGCCCTTTGAGCCACTAAGGACTGTCAGCTTGCGTTTCCTGACCTTTAAGGTCACGTTCCTTGTGGCCATAACTTCAGCCAAGCGCATCTCGGAATTGGCAGCTCTTTCAATCAGGAAAGACTTATGCATATTTCATCAGAACAGGCATGGTCCTCAGGATGGATTCCTCCTTCATCCCCAAGGTGAACTCCTGGTTCCACAGGGCCCAGGAGATCATTTTGCCAGACTTCTGTCCAGGGCCAACTCATGCCCTGGAGAAGAAATGGCATACCTTGGATGTGAGGAGGGCCATCCAGATTTACATCAGGAGAATGTCCCCTACCAGAAAGACGGAGGCACTATTCATGTCTTTCCATCCTCCATCGATGGGTACCAAGGTAACTCCATCAACAATAGGCCGTTGGCTGAGAGCCTGTATTGCTAAGGCCTATGAAGCTCAGGCCTTACCGGCTCCCAGAGGGGTGATCGCTCATTCTACAAGAAGTGCAGCCACAACGGCGGCATGGGCGACGCAAGCGTCCATTGAAGACATTTGCAGGGCGGTGACATGGGCTTCACCCTCGCCCTTTAATCGTCATTACAAGTTAGATGTTTTTGCATCTGCAGAAGCATCCTTCGCATCGAGGGTCCTGCAAAAGGTGCATGTGGATATGAGGACTTCCGACCAAGCGGCGACCCACCCTTAAATCTGCCGGCTTTGGTATGTCCCATTCTTGGACTCTCCCGGGAGCACTCAGGAGAAGAGGCTTTGGTCCTACCTGATACGCCCTTTCTCTGAGTAGCTTGGCGACCACTCGGTCTGAAGTCCAGGAGCTATCACTTAACCTTGTTGAGATTTAATTCACAGCTACGTCCTCGCCGAAAACTGGGCCAGAGAGTGTGACGACGGGGCGTGGCCACAAGTTTGACAGCTCAGTCTCTAGGCAGAACAGACAAGTCAACCCATTCTTGGACTCTCCCGGAGCTACTCAGAGAAAGGGCGTATCAGGTATGACCAACGCCCCTTTTCATTGTTTATTTCCTAAATTGTGGGGTTTTTTTTCAGATTGCTGCCATATTTCTTGTACTGATTTAAATCATTAAACCTATTAGGGTCTCCTGCTTGGTAGGGGGTTGAACTAGATGACTTACAAGGTCCCTTCCAACTCTGTTATTCTGTATTTTGTACTAATAGACTAATGACAATGTAGTTTTTATATTTGGCACTAATTTTCGAGACAGTTTAATCACACCAGCTTCTTCAAAGGTTTCCCTGTTGTGCTTTACTTTCCAAAAATTCTCACTTTGCTGTTTTATGTTGCATCACATACATTGTACTTTGTGGGATAATAATGGAAGCTAGTTTCAATAAATTAAAATTTAATTTTTACCTACTTATATTCACATTCATATACAAATCACAAACATTTTGACGGTCAAGAGATTGTCAAGATTAGTGGATAATATTGCAGTGCAGGCTGCTTGTAATGAGGATAATGAGGGAATTTTATGTACTTATTAGAAAACTAAATATATGTTTTAGTTTAAAATTGAGGGCATAGCATTCACTTCACAAGAGAATCTAGCATTTGAACACAAAAGCAACCAATTCATGATGTACAACATGTAGAGCTAAGGCTTTCCACTTTTGATTTAAATTAGGCACTTCCAATTTCAACAATAAAATTACAAATGTCATTTAGTTCATAAATATAATATTATATATCACTTTGAATATCCTCAAAAAATGCATGAGAAGGAGACAGAAGTGAAAAGATCTAGAGTGAATGCATAATGACCTGAAGAAGTAAAAATGAAAATCTCTATTAAAAAGAAGATAGATTAATTTTATAACAGACTGAATGAACTGCTGTTATATCAAAAGAAAATGTGAAAGCTACTTAGAACAGAATGCTATGAAATATGTTATGGAGCAAAAGAGAAATGAGAATTGTTAATGAAATTATGACATAAAAGGTTGTGTATCAGTAAAAAAAAGAAATGTAACAAAATACTTGTGCCAAAGGAAAAAGAATTAAGTGCCAAGAGAAAATTATTGACGGCTCGGGGTTGAACTGTTGGGTTCTTGGGCTTTCTCTGTATCCTATCCTGCTCTGGGATGTGTTGCCTTTTGCCTTGCCCTCTCCTTGGAATGTGCCTCTCCTACTGCCACTTCACTGTACTTAATCATACCATCTCTCCCTCTATAGGCACCATATCTCATACCAAAGTAGCAACAGAGAAAATGGAGTGAACTCTTGAAAGTTACAAATTGTAAAAAAATAAAACAAGTAGTTAATTTTTGTATCTTGATAAAATGTTTTTAAAAGATGGGAAAAGTGATGAACTCATTTTAAGATCTGCAAATGCTAGTGAAAAGTTGTGGGTTGCATGTAGTCTGTTGCCAGTTGTGAATGTTTCTTGAAAAAATATGACTTTATTATTGGAAAGGGGAGGGGTAGGAAAGCAGTGATCTAATAATCTAATGTCAAATCTTTTTATTTTTTATTTATTTATTTATTTGTCAAGCATGTATTAGATAACAGATATAGGTATAAACATGGTTATTCATACATGAAATGGATACGAATAAAAGGGGATATTAGGACAGGGATGGTAGGCACGTTGGTGCGCTTATGCACGCCCCTTACAGACCTTTTAGGAATGGGGTGAGGTCAACAGTAGATAGTCTAAGGTTAAAGCTTTGGGGGTTTGGGGAAGAAACCACAGAGTCAGGTGGTGCATTCCAGGCATTGATCACTCTGTTGCTGAAGTCATATTTTCTGCAATCGAGTTTGGTGCGGTTTACCTTAAGTTTGTATCTATTGTGTGCTCGTGTATTGTTGTGGTTGAAGCTGAAGTAGTCATTGACAGGTAGGACATTGTAGTAAATAATTTTATGTACTACGCTTAGGTCAGACTGCAGGTGGCGTAGTTCTAAGTTGTCTACGCCCAAAATTTCAAGTCTGGTGGCGTAAGGTATTCTGTTACGAGCAGAGGAGTGGCGGACTCTT
>QLTV01000598.1:2731880-2749105 GCA_003457575.1 Thermophis baileyi | reverse complement strand
GTGGCCACTTGTTTGACCATGCTGACACATAGTCAAGGTATTTTTGAAGGGTAGAAGTATTGTCGGTGGTGTTGAATAGTTTTACATCATCAGCGAAGAGAACACAGTTGCTTTTAATATGATGACAAAGGTCATTTATGTAAATTATAAAGAGAGTTGGTCCTAGAACGCTGCCTTGGGGGACACCGCTGTTAACAGGTACAGGATTTGATAGGGAGCTCCCTATTTTGACCACTTGTTGCCTGTTTGACAGGAATGCAGCTACCCAATTATGCAGGAGTCCAGAAATGCCATAAGATTTTAGTTTTAGAAGTAGTTTGTCGTGTACCACTGAATCAAAGGTTTTACAGAAGTCTATGTAAATTGCGTCTATTGCTTGTAATCTTGTATATAATCTTTTATTTAATGTTATATTAATAATCTTGTAAAAACAAAATTCCCTGAAGCCATGTTATTTGTAAGGGTGCATTTGTAACCATCATCTTGAAATATTAGTGCATTTGTATAATTGTAAAGTATATAAAGTTCTGGAAGTATGACATATCTCACATGGAAATTGCAATATACAGTACAATAGTTACCTGTACATTCCATCCATTATCTGAAGTGATCACCAAAAGACCTATTAATATGTAATATTTTACATTTGAAAAATACAGGGCTGATTATGGAAATCTTCCATATTGAAACCGAGTCAAATTTTCATGATAAATTTCCAGTGAAAAATGAAGAAAATTCGACTGCAAGTTATACCGAACAGCAAGCTTATAATATGCAACCGACTAAATTGAATGAAACTCTTTAGTTATATAATGGGTTTCCTACAGGCAGGACTTCATTTTTCAGATCCAAGCAAGGATCCAAGCAAGTAATTTATTATGTCATCCTAATCCCTCTATATCAAGGCTTTCAAATTTTGTATCACCATAGAAATTCATGAGTGACTCAGGGCAAACAAAAACAAGGAATTGATTCAAACACAGCCATTTTTAATCATTATACCTTAGCCTATATATCTGGGTTCTATTATTTTTTTAAAAAACAAACAAACAACTAAATGGTTCTGCATCTGGAAAAAAATGGAAAAGTCAAAGCCTTTATTGTCATTGCACATCACGTATACAACAAAATTGGTTGTAAAAAACCCTGCTCTGCTTATTGATGTTGCTATTTGCACTGGAACATTTAAATAAGAAGCCAGGAGCTACCAAAGACCACAATGGAAACCAGTATCAGAGGTCTAAGTAAGTAATTTCTAACAAACATATTCTTCTAAGGCAAAGTCCCATTCAAAATACAAAGACATTAAGATTCATCTTTCTGGGACAGTCAATGGTTAACCTAATATAAATTAACTAGTAACAGGCTTGTATATTTGCTTAAAATATTCATTGATATTTTTCCCTCCATATTTTTAATGAGTATTCTGTATTTGTATTTGTTCTTAGGTACACCAAGCTAAAAATTGTAACTACTTTATTGTGACCAAGCTACTTATAGACAATATGCTACTTTACATTTAAAAGAAGTTAATTGCTTCCTGTCAAACACTTCATTCTACAAAAAATAAGCATTGAATTGGAATGACTGCCTGTTTGCTTGTTCTAACAACTAATGTAAATTAATATCAAGTCAATACAATTCCCCCAATCTATATGATACATGGTTCTCACAGGTTTTTCTCTTATTTTTTCTGAATTTGAGAATCTTTGTCAACTTCTTTTCATAAATTGTCACATGTATCTTCAAGCTATTGTAGTCCTATAATCTTACAAAGAGTTAGACAAATTTGATCATCCTAAAAGGTCACGGGATTGTTGAAATACCATTCATAGACTCAAATACAAACTCAAGTTATTTTCTCAATATATTCTCACTTGAAATATTTGTCTTCCTATACCCAAGCTACTGGACTGTTAGTGAATGATTGGCTCAAAGTCAGTCAGTAAGTTATCAGGACTGATAATGACAGGTCTCCCAGTCATAATCCAACTTTATCACTATTAATACGAAATAAAATTCATTGTCATGAACACATTCCAGAAATAAATGTATCTCTGTCTGGTTACCAACACTGAATGTGCTGAATAACACTGCAATTATAAGCTTCACAAACTTTACAATTATAAACATTACAAACTTCACAGTATGTAATACTACGTGACAGGCCAAAGATGAATAGTGACATAGACAGCTTCCAACTAAAGAGAGAGAAAAGAAGAGCATGAGAGTCTTCTTAGAAAAACAGCGTATGGATTAATAAATGATTGCATAAGTATATGACCTGCATGTTTCATATTGATCAATATATATATTTATTGACCAATTATCTTCTTCATCATCATCATTACAGATAAATTACATATTATACTTTTAATGAAAAAAGTCAACTGTGGGAATAAAAAGACAGTTGTTTAGATTTATATATTTTTTCAAAAAAAAAAAAAAAACCATTATTAACTTATTTCTATGTCCTACATGGTAAAAAATGCAAAATATATTGTTTTGACATTTTATCATTGGCAATGGCTGTCCTATTAAGAAAAAGTATGGTTATAATTGAGTAAAGAACATGACATACATAAAAAGACACATTTAATGTCAGCACATTTAATTTTTTTAATAGAAAATAGCATAATAAAAATTAAATTGTCTTCTTAACTACTTTGCAATGCACAATAATTGATAGCTAAAGAACTAATCATTTAAATATAATTATATTTGATTATTGTAATTGCCCCCATATTTTCTGTTCTAGTAGAGGTCTTATTCACAAAATTGTTATCTTCTTGTAATATAAAATGTTAATTGGAAATTTACAACAGTTTATTCAAGATGAGGTGCTAATTCTGTTTTGTTGAATCTAAAATAATGCCATTTCAATAAAGAGCCCATTTTTATGTTGGCCAAATCTGTGTGCAATGTATTGGCCACTCACAGATACTATTTCTACTAATCAATTCCTTGGGCTAAAATGTAATTTTTCGCTAAAGTTCTAATAATTCTTTGTCATAAAGCACATAGTGCTTGGAATAATTTACAACATCTTACTGCATCAGATCCAGGATGAGATGAATTTTCCACAGACTAGAGATGAGTTAGCATTTGTCCTTCCTTCTAAAAATAATCTGAAGGAGAAATTGATAGGAATTCCACTGATTATTGGCTAAGACTGGACTATTTCTGAAGCAATGTAGCCCTATCATGTACAGCTACCTATGTAGCTGTAAAAGCAAAATGACATTGCCACATGAATTTATTTCATCTATCCAAAACACTCTTCCAGCACTTGAAATGGTCCTGACTCCTGTGTAGAAATTATACAGGCACAAGAATCCTGTATAGGTCTCCACAGGTCTTGAGTCCCCTCAACTCCTATCACTCCCTGTCAGCCAGGACATCAGCATGGAACTGTGGAAGTGGTGTTGGCAGGAACCACACTACTTTTTAGCTACTTCAAGCTTTGCTTCTTACTTTTTCAAGTACACCAGGTGACTGATGAGAAGCATCTCAGAAAATAAATTGCATAGTCTTTTAACTTCTTTGAGGTGTTTTGTTCCACTTTTGCATCATGAGGTATTTTATCAGAGAAAATAATGCAGGCCTCTTACTGGCTTGCTGTAGAATGAAGGCTCATTCTTCAATGCATTGTGCAATGTTTTATTACTACTCTCTTTTTGAGAGCAGATACTTAATATGGCTCAATATTAAAATGTTATTAATCCCTTTAGTTGCATTTTAGCACACAATTTTTAACTCACCAGGTGGCACCTTGGAATTTCACAATGTAATCCAGAAATAACTAATGAAAGTAGCTTAATTTCAGTTGGTCATAATGTATCTTATTAACTAGAATGTGGTCTTCACCATATACGTTTCTCTTGTTTCCTTATTGGAGTCCATTTCTGTCTTATTTCTACTCTCAAATGATCTTCTCTTTATTAACAAAAAAGCATACCCTGTGCCAACTTCCTTTCCAGCTGTTTCCTCCCACACACACATTTTTTCCATAGTAATGTCTTAAACATTGTATTGTCTCCAAGTTGGAGCCACAGCTGCTGTCATAGCCCAACAATGCAACAAAATTGTTCCGACAAGCATCATGACAAAATAGCCACTATAATCCATTGGTATATGTGCAAAAAGAATTTGAATTTTCTTAATATGTTATCATCACTAAATTGCAAAAAAAAAAAAAGTTGTTGAAAATGACAATGTTAAAATTGTATGGAATTTTAAACTGTTGTCTGGAATGCAAACAATAATTTTAAAAAATGAGTAGTTTTGTGGATATAGCAATAGTCCCACACCAGAATCATGGAAAAAGAATTAGAAAAAAATAACATATAGCAATCTAATAATCAAAATGGGTAGATTATGAAAGAGATATTGCCAAGTCATGTCAATAGTTTTTGACCCATTAGACTAAATAACAAATAGATTAAACTAATTTTATTTTAAAAAGTAACATTTTGGCCGTATTAACTATGGATTAAAAAAACAGCTTGTTAGACCCATGGTATATATTAAGACATTACTTATACAATTTATAGCTTTCTGGCTATGGAATTTGAATTTCTGAATAACCAGTCAAAGATGTGGTTCTTTGTCTTTTCTGTTATGTTTTTACTTAATAAATACAACATTACAATACTTTAATATTACATATTCTGGATGGTTTCCTGTGCAAACATCTTGTACAATAATTATTTCTCACAGATTTCATAAATGTCCTTTAAATTTGCTATCTCACTCAAGTTGGCTCGAAAAGAAAACCATTCTTGTTTCTGCTGAGTAATCAGTTGGCTTAGTGTTAAGTTAGGGCAACATTTCTAGCCAAGAAGAAAAATGTAAGCAGTAGAACATACAATTGTTGCTGGCTCTGGAGAGTTTTCCTCATGCTTGCCTGGTTTTCTGAGTCATCAACAGCATAAGAATCAATGGACAAATTAACCATAGAACTAAGAGGACAGAAAGACTCAGAATATTATGAAATATGGGAAAATTGGTATCAATGGATTGAAGATAGAAAACAAAAACAAAAAAAAAAGGATAAAATGAAATAAAGACACAGAATATTGTAAATATTGTATTGTACAAATAGGAAATCAATGTAAATAAGTAGATGTAGAATTGTTTAAGGATTTATTGTAATTGTTGGAAAAAATTTGAAAATTAATAAATTTAAAAAAAAAGAATCAACTGTTTCTCACTTATTTCTGTTATTCAGTTATTCTATGACTGATAATGTCTGGGAAGTTGTTTTCATATATGTGTTCATTTATTGTACATAACATTACTGTTACCTACATTATTCAAAGTCTGCTGTATGAGTAATTTTGTAAGGACTCTGAAAGAATATGACTGCATTGTTTATTTTCTTTTATGTTCTTTTCCAAAATGTTATTTAGTGCTATTAAAAAGAGATACTAAACAACCAGTGCCATATTGGGTCATCGTTTCAGAGATATTTCCTAACTTAAACAGGCAAACACAGGCAAAAAAGCAGTGGGAACAGGAGCAACTTTCAACTTTATACTCACATCTCCATTGAGTTTCCTTGTGGAAAACTGGCAGGGAGCATTGGAAATTTCCTCTCCATTCTCTTCCCCTCCTAGCAAGCAGATAAGTGGCTGGGTGGGAGAGGGAGTGGGGGGTTGTGAGATTGGCTGGGAAACTGTCACAGAACATTGAAAATGAAGATCACATGACTGCAGCTGGAGCCAGCAGTGCAGCAGCATTAAAGCAGCCATAACTTTCTCAAATTTCATTCCCTTTGGAGTCATGAGTCCCGAATTTTGGACACATTCTATAAGTTAGCCCATTTGAGGTACCTTGGTTCACAAATTTTAGTTGTATGGTGTACTATTTCACCCAGTTAAAGGCAATGACAAAGTAGTAGTATGTTAGAAGCCTAACTAGTCAAATTGGTTTCTTTTGTAACATTATATCCAATGAAAAATTATGAATAGCAAACATAATTTTCAGAGTACTATTTACTGATACTCTAACAAAACTAAGAGTGTGTCATTATTTTGTTTATTTGGGAGAAGAAACAAGTTCCATACTTTTTTCATTCTGAACTTTTTTTATTCCTAGAGAGAGGGGATAAGAATTTAAATTTTTGGGAAGCAATAACCAAATCTCATCTAATTGTCATAACACATTTGGACAAACATAAGTTCCCATCTTCAAAAAAAAGAAAAAAACAGACCCAGGAAACTACAGACCAATCAGCCTAACATCAATACCCAGGAAGATTCTAGAAAAGATAATAAAAAAAACATCTGCCAACATCTAGAAACAAGTAAAATAATAACTAGAAGTCAGCATGGGTTTGTTAAAAACAGATCATGCCAAACCATTCTTATTTCATTCTTCAACATAGTTAGTAGACCAGCGAAATACTGTGTCAGGCCTGGAAGCCATCTTTTACCTTTTACCTCAGTCATGTCCGACCGAGGAGTTCAGTTCACCGCTAAGTTCTGGAAAGAGTTCCTGAGATCCATTGGGTTGTCACAGGGGCTTAGCTCGGCTTTTCATCCGAGGACCAACGGGGCCGCGGAATGAGCCAATGCCATGGTGGAGCAATACATCAGATGTTATGTGGATTACCAACAAGATAATTGGGCTGACTTGCTTCCTTTCACTGAAGTGGCTTACAATAATGCAGTGCACAGCAGTACAGGACTGATGTCTTTTCAGATTACGAGTGGCATGGAATTTGTTCCTATGCCAGAACTACCGAAAGAACAGCCTTCTTCCATGACTCTAAATGAGTGGATGGAGTCATTGAAGAAAGGCTGGGAGAATGCAAAAAAAGCCCTGACTGAAGCAGCCGAAGCTTACAAAAAACAAGCTGATAAGCACCGATCTCTCCAACCCCCCTTCTGAGTGGGAGATCATGTGTACCTTTCCACTAAATATATACGCTTGAGTCTGAAGAGTAAAAAGTTAGGGCCGAAATACTTAGGTCTCTTCCCCATAGTGAAGGTGATTAACCCAGTAACCGTCCAATTAAATCTTCCCCGCATACTGGGAAAAGTTCATCCTGTTTTCCATTGCAGCCTGTTAAAGCCTGCTGTAGGATCTAGATTGAGACCTCAACCTGCTGCCCCCACAAAACCGATTGTGGTGGAGGGTGAGACTCATTATGAGGTGAAAAAAAAATTGGACTGCAAAGAGGACGTTTGCAATATTTAGTGCATTGGAAGGGATACTCCTTGTCTGACGCTACTTGGGTGAAAGCTGGGATATTCATGCAGACGCCTTAGTCAAACAGTTTCATGATAAATTCCCTGATAAGCCTAAGGGTTCTCCAGTGGAAGGGAGAGGTGGTTAATGTGATACCTGTATTAATCCATTTTAACCCCTGACTTTTATTTCATTCCAGGATTTGTTCCTTTCCTGAGGGGGGGAAGACTGTCAGGCCTGGGAGCCATCTTTTACCTTTTCGCATTCAGGCCTGCCACATTTTCTGCTGTGGGAAAATGGGAGGGGGATTAAATGGAGTAGGTGATATGTAGTAGTCTAAATAATATTCTTTCCAGAAAGTCAAGGTCGCTGTGCCCGGCAGCTGCAAGGAAGTGATGGGGGTGCATCTTCAGTTCTGGATGGGGCCTGATTGGATCGTGTGATGGACATGTGGGTGCTGGGCAGGGACTTGAACTTTCGTTTGGGTGGAAAAACCTGGAAGCTTTCAGATTCGGTTTTTCCCAGATGTTGCCAACATGGCATCTCTAATAAATTGGAACTTTGAGGAACTTCTAGCCTCGGAGTTTTATTTCATTGGAAGTGTTTATTGGAACGCTGACATTAACACGAATCTCTAGATAACTAAGCAGCACCCCGAAAGGAGGCTTTCCGGGGTGCTGACCCCCAGCACTGACCTGAAACCCAGGCAGTGTGAAGAGTCAGTGAAGATGGAAGAGAAAGAGGAGATAACAGAAGGAGCCACAGGGGTGGATACCAGAGAGCTTATCAAGGTCCAGTATTTTCCTTCTGAAGACGTGGTGCCAGCCCTTGAGGCTGCAGAGACAGCCCGATGGATGGGCGCTCAGCCCAAAGAGGTGGATTCCTGGAAGAGTTGCCAGTCTTATCCAACTTCAGAGGTGGGACCGGGAGAGCAACTGCCTGAGTGTCGGCCCGTTGCCAGCCCCTGAAGTCGCCCCACGAGCCAGAATGGAGAGAGGTGGGGACGACGGGGTCTTAAACTCCCCGAGGCTGGAACCTGATGCCTTCGGCTCGAAGCCAATCATTGTCAGGGCTCCCAGAGCAGCTTGAGTGGCTTGAAGTGGGAAGTTATACACCTCTGGGACAACCCCCACTAGTGAGATGGAGCTTGGCTCAACCCACCTTCACTTTTCCTGATCCAGGAACTGGCAGTGGAGCTAGCGTGGGGTCAGCACCTTTCTACTCGGCCAGGGGCGGTTGGGGAATCAGTTCAGCACAGCAGAGTCAAGCAACAAGAGGGGGACAGCAGACGCAGCCGGCAAGGGGGAAGCTACAACCGCCAATTGCCCCCCCTCACCAACTGGGCCCCCTGCTGCCCCCTGCAGAATGCATCCCCCCAGGCTGGGGGTTCTACCCCAGCAATGAGTGGATCCAATGCCAGTGGACGCCAGCCCCC
Organism: Thermophis baileyi; assembly: GCA_003457575.1. Taxonomy (NCBI): domain Eukaryota; kingdom Metazoa; phylum Chordata; class Lepidosauria; order Squamata; family Dipsadidae; genus Thermophis; species Thermophis baileyi. The sequence continues at coordinate 2,740,476 of QLTV01000598.1, read as the reverse complement.
CCTGCTCCATTTTTCCGGGATCCTCCTGGGCCCAATATGCCCCAACGATCCCTGCACAGCAGTTGGGACTAGGCCAGCAGCCAGCTGGAGCCCTCCCTCCATGGCATCTCAACAGCCAGCCCCAGTCCCAATGCCAGCCACATTCCAGCAGCCAGCAGCACCACCTGCCGCAGCGACCCCACAGGCCCCTGCCCAACAGCCGGTTGCCGTGGCAATTCCACCAGCGAGGCCACCACCGTTTAGGTTCAGGGCAACCTTTGATGGCCAGCCTGCCAAGCTAGCGTACTTTGTCAGCCAAGTCTGGGCTCATATAGATCAGTATGGAGAACAGTACGAAACAGAGCGCGACTTGGTATCTGCTATTGCGGATGGGATGAATGAAGGAGACGCGGCTGCCTGGGTGGCCCAGCTGCACAATGAGGGGGCTGCTGAGCTAGATGATGCCAATGGCTTCGTTGAGCTGCTCCGGGCCAGGTTTGACGACCCTGACCGAATCAATGAAAATGAGGCCACAATAAAGGTGATGAAACAAGGTAGCCGACCAATAAAGGACTTTGTATGGGACTTTAGACAGGTTGCAGGAAACCTAATGCATTGGCCAGACAGAATACTTCTGCACTATTTTAAAGATGCCATTGATCCAGAGGTCAGAATCACCTGTGCCATCAGAGGGGTGCCTGAGTGACTGCAAGATTGGTATACCATGTCAATCACTCTGGACTGAGAAATCCACCCATGCCGCAGAACCCCTGTGGAGAGACCCCCGAAAAGGACCTTGGCAAGGCGTCCTCTGACTAAACCTGCTGAGGCCCCCTCTGTTCAGCCTACAGGAGCTATCAAATGCTACCGGTGTGGACAAGGGGGTCATCGGGCCTCTGAATGCCTAGCACCTGCGCCGGTTCCACAGCAATGTCCCACCACGGCTGCCCAGGGCCGAAGGGCTCCACGAAAGCCTCCGGATGCCAGCCAATTCGCCCAGCAGGCAGTCGAGGTCCTACCTTCCCCCGAAGAGAGTAAGGAGACCATGACCAAAGACCTTCTGCCTGGGCCGGCCAGCTGTAGCAGTGGTGAAGATGACCCGATGGTAAGTGGAACCATCTGCCCATTTGCAATCAAGGTCAAACTGGTAGTGCCAGAGACAGGGGTGCAAGGGGAGGTAGCAGCAGTAATAGACACTGGCTGCACCTGGTGCCTGATTAGCTCCTCCATTGTTGAGCAGCTAGGCATAAGAACACACCTTTTAAACCGCCCCATATGCTTTGAGCAAGTAGTTGGGACCTTAATAGGTGGCACCCCTGCTACCCAAGTCACTGAGCTTGTCAGAATGGAGCTGGGGATCCACACAGAACTCATTAGGTTCGTGGTCGTCCCCAAAATGGCAGAGTCAATCCTTGTGGGGCTCGCCTGGCTAGACAAATGGGCCCCAACAATTAAATGGGAGGACGGCTACCGAAAAATCATGATAGGTGTGGGGCCCTTGCCACCTGTCCCACCTGAGGCAGGACTCACCGAGGTGAGCCGACAGGGGCCCCCACCCCAATGAGAGGCAGTCACGATGGCCATCAAGGTCCTGCCTGGGACTCCCCAGGTCCCCAAGGAATATAGGGACCTGGCTGAAGCATTCAGTGAGGAAGACTGCAACATCCTTCCCCCCCCCATCGCCAGACTGACTGTGCGATTGAGATTGAACCCGGGGCTAAACTCCCTAAGCCAAAGATGTACTCGATGACCCCAAAAGAAATGGCCAAGCTGAGGAAGTACATTGACACCAACTTGGCCTAGGGGTTCATCCAATCTGCAAAATCCAGAGTGGCCGCCCCAGTGCTATTTAAAGAGAAGGATGGGGGGATGAGGCTCTGTGTTGATTTTCATGGAATCAATGGGGTGTGTGTGGAAAACACAAACCCCCTCCCCCTCATGAAGGACATGCTGAACTACCTTTCAAAAGGGAAGGTGTTCACAAAACTGGACTTGAGGGAAGACTATTACCGGGTGCACATAAGGGAGGGGGATGAGTGGAAGATGGCTTTCAACTGCCCTTTGAGTAGCTTCCAGTTCAAAGTTATGCCCTTTGGTCTCCAAGGAGCCCCCGCAGTATTCATGCAATTGATTAACGAGGTGCTGCATGAGCACTTATACAGGGGGTCCTTGTGTACTTGGATGAAATTCTCAATGAGCACTTATATAAGGGGGTCTTGTCTACTTGGGCGACATCCTCATATTCAGTGAGACATTAGAGGAACATGTGAAACTAGTCCGACAAGTGCTAAAGAAACTCTTAGCTGCAAAGCTGTATGCAAAGCTGTCCAAGTGTGAATTTCATAAGACTTCTCTTGACTACCTGGGCTACCGAGTGTCAAACGAAGGCATAGAACTGGATCCTGGGAAAGTGCGAGCCGTACTTGACTGGCAACCCCCACGCACCTGGAAACAACTGCAGAGCTTCCTGGGGTTCGCTAACTTCTATCGGCAATTCATCCCAGCCTTCGCAGAAGTGGCTCTGCCACTCATGGAACTGCTAAAGACAGGGTCCTCCCCCACGAAGCCACGGCCAACGCAGCCCCTGGCCTGGACGCTAAACTGTCAAAAAGCGTTTGAAAGCCTAAAACAGCTGTTTGCCGAAGAACCCATTCTTAAGCACCCTGATCCAGACAGGCAGTTCATAGTCCAGGCCGACGCCAGTGACGTGGCAGTGTCGGCTGTGCTCCTTCAGAAAGACCCCCAGGGACAGCTGCTGCCTTGCGCATACGTGTCCAAAAAGCTCACAGACACCAAACAGAGGTGGGCAGTATGGGAGAAGGAGGCCTTTGCCATTCACTGGGCTCTTCTATCATGGCGACACTTTCTGGAAGGGGCCAAGATCCCCTTCGAGGTCTGGTCCGACCATAAGAACCTCAAGGCCTTAAAGGGGCTGCCACAGAGAAGAGAGGGTCAAGCTATTATCCAAAGCACCCAAAGGCCAGACAAGGAATAATGGATGGAAACTGATCAAGGAGAGATTCAACCTAGAAATAAGGAGAAATTTTCTGACAATGAGAACAATCAACCAATGGAACAGCTTGCCTTCAGAAGTTGTGGGAGATTCATCACTGGAAGCTTTCAAGAAGAGACTTGACTGCCATTTGTCAGAAAAGGTGTAGGGTCTCCTGCTTGGGCGGGGGTTGGACTAGATGACCTACAATCTGTTAATCTGTTAAATTAACTGCAGACTAGTAAAAATATCAAAGTAAGTCTTAAAGAAATCTTAAATTAGACAGCAGTGTAGAACAATAGTGGACTGACTGAAAAGTTATGCTATGCTATATGCTATCTTTAACAGTGATATTCTGTCACTGTTCTGTCAGTACAATAAAATTACAGATAAATTTATGTTGACAATTGTAATCTTAACACTTGGATTGTTAAAAGAGTTAATAAGAAATATTTAATTTTAATTAATTCTTAAAGTAAAGAAATAAATGTTTATGTTTCATATGGATATTTAAATATTGTGTATTTCAAGACAATTGCATTGGACAGAGTGCAATTTTTGGTTCTTAAATATGTTTGTTTTGTTTGTTTTAGTTCATTGTGATTTTAAAAATTACCTTGCAAAAATAGAAGTCTTAATCTTTTAATTCAGTTAGACATACTTCTCAGTTTGCTGCTTATTTCAGCAGCATATACATTGTGTAAAAAAGGGCTTTTATGTGGAACATCTATGATGCTACCATGTTTCCCCGAAAATAAGAACCAACCAGAAAATAAGCCCTAGCATGATTTTTTTTAGAATGCTCCTAATATAAACCCTACCCCAAAACTAAGCCTCAATTAAGATCATCAGCTCTGGGGTGGGGGGTATGGCCAACAAAGGAGGTGGTGAGCGTGCAAGGCAGATGGTGTCTGGCAGCGGCTGCAGCCCACCGGCCCCTTAGCCAGCACACTCTGGGGCTACGCATCCCACACAGCACAGGTGAATCCGAAAGCTGCGACCGCTGGGCCGGCCCTCAAAGCGGCAGGCAGAGGCAAGGACACAGGGGGGAAGGCATGACATCCAGCCTTCCGGACATGCCACATGGCTAGCAAAGAGACTGTGGGATGGTGTGTAGTGGAGCTGGAGGATGACATTGGATGGCAGAGGCCAAGTGCACAGGGGCCACAGAGTGGTACCATCTCCACCCCACCACCTGCCTCACCTGATCCATTTGATGGTAGTATTGCACAACCTCATCAACAACAAATTGCCAACTGAGATGCAAAGAAGGAGGGGCAGGAGAAGGAGGAGAGGAAGAAGGAGAGAAAAGATGACAAGGAAAAGGAGAAGGAAAAAAGTGAGGCCAAGAAAGAAGAGAAGGAGAAGGGGTAGTATTAGTAACCAGGTTTTCTATTTGTAAATTAAAAGCATTAAATTGCACCAGGCTGCTCTGGCTGAAGGTTCTTCCCTGTCGGTGGCTTGGGAGGGACCAAGAGCCAGATGAGTTCATGGCTGCCTGAAATGTGCTTGCAGCAGCTGCTGGACATGGAGTGGGTAGCCCCGTGCCTCTGCCTTCACCTGCTGCTGATGCCGCCACCATGAGGCAAGGCAAGGCAAGGCAAGGCAGGGAGTGGGGCGGTGGTGGTGCCACACCATGGCCTCTGCACACTTGTCCCCCATCATCCAACGTCATCCTCCATCTCTGCTGCACATGTGGGACAATCCTCCCATGGCCGACCACCCACTCTGTCCCACCATCTGTCTTTGCTTGCCGCGTGGCACATCTGGCAGGCTGGATCGCGTGCCTTACCACCCCCGTGCCTCTGCCTGCTGCTTTTAGGGCTGGACTGGTGGTTGCAGTGCTTGGAGTCACCAGAGCTGTGTGGGATGCACAATCCCAGAGTGCGCCAGCCAAGGGGACAACCAAGGGGCTGACGGGCTGAGGCTGCTGCCGGACACCATCAGCCTCCGCACGCTCGCCACCTCTTGTGCATGCACATGGGGTTGGGGCTGAAGACCCTGATACCGTGTTTCCCCAAAAATAAGCCCTAATGTGTATTTTGGAGCAAAAAAAAAATAAGACAGGGTCTTATTTTCAGGGAAACATGGTATAACATAATGTTGAAAATGTATCAGGCATGGCAATATCTGTCTACGTTTCTCATATTTCTTAGCACACTATGCTTGCAGTGATATGTGCTAGATCCCTGAAAAGTATACTTGCAAGTAATATGCAAATATAGTTTGAGGTTTTCAAAAAATATTTAGTTTAACAGAATCAGTTTAAACCTTACATGATTGGGGGGAGGATGCTATGAAGTAGCTTCTGTGAGTTATTTATAATTTTAATCTTGATTCTGCAGCCATTTTTGTTGCTTCTTTATTAAGTTTAACAAATCAAAAAATGAATGAACAAACCTGAAGGACATCAGTTTAAAAAGTGCAAGGCTGGGACCCAAATGCTCAAAGGAATTATTGCTTTCCTTTCTTCTTTTCTTCCCCTCTCTCCCTCAAGAGGAGAATCATACATAAGTCATGATTGTTGATTATCCCTGACACTTAGATTTCAAATAAAAAAATGTAACTAGGAATAGGAGGCTTTCTATCATTTTAAGTCTTTATGCTTATCCTCAGTTTGAGGGAAAGGAGTTTAGATTTCCCAATTTCTGAGGGCCAATATCTGCAAATGTTAGCATCATTTTCAGGTACTATTATTGATCCGTTTAAACCATTAATATTAATACTACTGTCAAGAGGGTCAAGGGTTTCAGTCAGATTTTTTTTCTCTCCTATCTAGAAATTCTGGGAATTGAATCTGTAACCTTCAGCATGCAGACTATATGTCTTCCTAATAGAGTACAGCTATTCCCCAGATTGACTCTTTTCCTTTTAAAAAATAATGTCTATTGAAATAATGTCATATTAGGACTATGTTCCAAATTGGGTAGCATTGTGGAAGTGGAATGCACAAACATTTATTATATTCCCACAGAATAATATTGCCATTATGATGGCAATATTTCCTTTTTTTATCCCCCATTTTAAATACATAGATACATAAATACATAAAATCATTTTTGTCAGTCTTATGCAGAATTTATCTCACATTTTTTTCCTCCAAATAAAATATCATATATATTCAAAGAGGTACAAATGTTTCAGCATGCAGATGGCATTATTCACCTTGTTGGATAAATACAATAGCAAGAGCTTTCTCCCTACCGACTGGCACTCTCTCCCCATAGTCCATGGCAGATTGGCAACTAGCAAATGCGAAGCTTAAGCGTATGGTGGCAGTTCTGACAGGTCTGTTGCATGCTGGTCAAGTGATTAAACTAGATTATTGTGTTCTGTGTTGGAAGATTGGTATAGACAACAATGCTCCACTAAAAGTAATAGTATAAAGTCTATTCCAGCCATTTCCTGCTGTTGCTAATGTCTCAGATCTCAGCAGAAGAGTGTTGACGTTGCAGTCACCTGGGTTGCTTCCACTTAGTTCCAAACAGATTTATGAGATTGAGACTCTAGATTGTTATTATTTAAATAAAGAACAGAGTACAGTGCTGATTTCAAGATTAATACCACAAATCTAAAGCATAATTAGGATGGATTTGGAGATAGTGCCAACATTGTGATCCTTTGGATGAAAAACAAATTTAACATCTTTTTGCTCCCATGAGGCACAATGCTAGCTGGAATTTTCAGATAATTTCCTATAGAGAGTATAGAATTTGCCTTGGCCTAATCCATCATTTATTAGGGTTTTCTCTATTTTCACACCTTTCGAGTACATGGGAAGCTTTGAATGACACCAATATTTTCAGGAAACAGCCTTTCCAATTCCTAAAGAATCGGTGTTGAATGGCTGATTGAACATTTTTGTCAGAAAAAGCATGTCAGCTGGAGAAAGGCTCAATGAAAGGAGGAATTTTAGCAAAAGGCTTGTAGTTTTCTCACTTTTTCTAAATAGATAAAAGCAAAAATAGCCACTAAATATTTATGGTGCTGTTAATCAGACAGGTGGATTGTCATATAATATTCTTACTGAGGCTTATAAATTCTAGACATATCTAGCTGAAATTTTTCTGTCTCAAGTTATATCCTAGTGAGAAATTTTTAAGGATCTTTTTGGTCTAGTATCACTCTCTAAAAATATCAGTTTATGGTAGAAAAGCCACAAATGAAATGGGAGTTTATTCTTGTTGCCACTAATATAAAATTCAGAAACAGAATAATAACTCAGTATAAATCCATAATACAACTGTTCTGTGACAGTGGAGTCAAACCCTCTCCCTCTTTATAGTTTCAGCTTACAATAAAAAGACTAGTAGTGTTTGAAAATAAATATGCACAACAAACTTTGCTTTTTAATGGGGTTACAAGTTTAGTATTAGAAATGAAACCTTGTTTGAGAATAAAAGGGAAAACTTATTCTTCCTTTCATATAAAAAGAAAATTTAGAATACATCACTGTAGACAGACAGACAGACAAAAAGATAGATAGATCTCTGGTATCTTGTTTCTCTTCAGCTCTATGTTTTAAGTAGGATTTCTATTTATTTTAAGGCAATTTAATCAATTATTTAAATACTTCATTTTAAATGTGTCTTCACTTTCTTTTTTTAAGCTACCAAGGAGAGAGGAATATAATATATAAGGAAAATATAAGATCACAAGAACATGAGCTTTGTGCTCCCTTGGTTCCATCTAATTCAGCAGTCTATTCTCACAGCAACCTCACAAAGAAGTCCACTAGCTTCTCAGCAGATGGCCTTCAGAGGCAGTCACACTGGCATCAAAGTTTATTTTTTGAAAAAAAAGAAAGGCTGACAAAGTAGTTCTGCAAACAGCTCCATTGAATAAAAAATGAAAAATACCTACTCTTATGTTCATTGTGGTAGGTAAATTGTAAATATATCCAAATGCAGTGATGCATTTTAGTGCAATCTCCATTGAATGGGGGAATGAGCATTTTGACCTCAATACCAGGGAAGATTCTGGAAAAGATAATCAAGCAACGAATCAGCGAACACCTAGAAGCGAACAAAGTAATAACCAAAAGCCAACATGGGTTTGTCAAAAAACAGATCATGCCAGACTAATCTTATTGCATTCTTTGACAAAGTGACAAAATTAATGGACCACAAGAATACTGTTGATATAATTTACTTGGACTTCAGTAAGGCATTTGATAAAGTAGACCATAACCTACTACTATATAAAGTAGAAAAATGTGGGTTAGACAGCACCACCACCAGATGGATTCATAGCTGGCTAACCAACTGCACTCAAAATGTAGTCCTCAATGGAACTGCATCTACATGGAGGGAAGTATGCAGTGGAGTACCCCAAGGCTCTGTTTTAGGCCCAATACTCTTCAACATCTTCATCAATGACTTGGACGAGGGGATAGATGGGGAACTCATCAAATATGCAGATGACACCAAGCTGGCAGGAATAGCCAACACTCTAGAAGATAGGCTTAAGATACAGAAGGATCTTGACAGTTGAACATTGGGCGCTATCTAATAAAATGAAATTCAGTGGTGAAAAAAGTAAGGTTCTACATTTAGCCAAGAAAAACAAAATGCACAGGAACAGTATATGTGGTACCCTGCTCAATAGTAGTAACTGTGAGAGGGA
>QLTV01000598.1:2703557-2729914 GCA_003457575.1 Thermophis baileyi | reverse complement strand
TAATACTAATACCAATACTACCAATACTACTAATACTACTACTACTAATAATAATAATAATAATAATAATAATAACTAATTTGCAGTTAAAACGGAGCTATTAGAAACCTTCAAAGTGACAGGTTTTATAATATCAGGAGAATTTCCTTTAATCCTTAACAAAACAAGTTTTAAATACAAAGTTGAGGACTTGAAAAAATCTTTTTTGGAATAAAAAGCAAAAGGTTGATTAGAAGATTGTTTTTGGAAAATTACAAAAGGACTAAAGGTCTAGATGGTTTTTAAATAAAATTATGAAATTAATGATATTCTTTCCCTGTTATTTTGGATTCTTAAAAAAACATGAAAGTAATGGACTGTGATGGTTGGACATTAAAAGAATCAGAAGGAGTTAAATATTACAATTAAAGGAAAATTGCACTTAAATGTGATTTATTAATACAGAATGGAATTTGGAGGACATAAAATTGGACAATAACGGTGTAAAATAGATTCAGAAATTTATTTAAAAGTGCATGCTTTTACAGGTAACAAGAGCAATAGTATTTAGGCTTATGTGATGTCTCCCTTGGATGACTCCTCAGATTCTTTCTCGGAGGTCGGCTCGAGGGAGGATGAGCTCAGTCCTGGCATGTTAGGAACTGGGTTAATTAATGACTCTATCCAGCTAGCCAGATTTACAGGGGGCTTCAGCTGGGGACAGCTTACAGGGACGGACAGTCAGTGAAGAGGAAGAGGAGGAGCTGCCTTCCATGGTGGATCTCAGAGCACGCAGGGCAGGGAAAAGGCAAGAGCAACAGAAATCTGTCAGATTACTCGGGAGGAGGCCCTGCCCATCTTGATGGGCTGCACCAGAAAACTATTTATCACAGCAGGCAGAGGGAGATGTTGCTGGGAACAACGTGTTGGATTTATGACTGTGTGTAGTTATTCCTCGTGCTTCCTACTTGACTTGGAGACTCTGAACTTCTCTTGCCAAGTGAACTCTCATGGATGTACTTTCAGTTTTGCCTGGTGGATTTAAGTTTGTTTGGTGGACTTACTTGTTGCAGCAACTTTCTATTGTTTTATGGACTATAGGCCATTGCCTTGTGAACTAATCTTGGCCTGCTTGTGGCTAGATTTATTTGGGACAGTTCTGGGGCTGGATGAAGGGAACTGCTGGGGAACATTAATAAACTCTCTAAACCACACTTACATGTGTGAGTGAGTGGGACAGCACATTTTATAGAGTGTTACTGCTCTGTGTGGGTTGTTTACAATGTAAGCATTATTTGCATATTGTTCCCAAAGGCTTCTCATTCTACTGACCTCAGAAGGATGGAAGGCTGAATCAACCTTGAGCCCTGTCAGGATCAAATTCCAGGCTGTGGCCAGAGTTTGCCTGCAGTACTGCAAGGTGCTAAAGAGAAACAAGTTTTACTGGTCAAGATTGAGACTGATCTGAAAGTGGATTTAAAAAGGAAAGGCTACAAGATTGATATGGGAAAAGATGCTTCACTTGACATACAAATGAAACTTACAATTAAAACGAATATATAAATATCAAAACAAAAAAGTGGCCTGGATACACTTGTTTTATTGGATTTACAAAAGAAACTTGTTAAAGATTTGGATAATTTTGGGAGAAGGAACAAAAAAAGATATGAAAAGAAATCAAGTTCTTTTGAAAGGATAAATGATCAAGATTGTTAAAAGTAAAAGAAAGAAATATAAAATTGCTTTATTTGATCAAGGTTAAAATACTACGTTGTTACCTCTGATAACTTTCAATTGACTTTTTTTGGCTGGGACTAGACAATGAGGCTTTAAGAATATGTTTATGGGTGCAATATGGGAAGAAGAGATCATTTGTTATATAAGAAGAGAAGATGAAAAGTGACTAAAATTATTAGTACTTATTGTGATGAAGGGGGAAGTCATTTATTTATATATATATATTTCTTTTCTTTTTCTTTACTATATTTTTTCTTTTATATTTTTCTATTTTTTATTTTTTATTATTTTAGCATACTTAATTTCTATTAATTTTTATCTATTCAGTTGTAGTGCTTAATATATTTAAACCAACATAGTAGCCAAATTAATATATTTCTCCCAAGATTTTCTCTCAGAACAATTTTTGGAAAGTCCATGGATGGAGAAATGACTGTTATATTTATCAACATGATTAACAGCTGCTGCAGTAATCTCACTTCTTAAACACTTTTTCTTTCTATGGACTCTGATTTTATTTTTATTTAAATGTTATAGCAGTCCATTTTAATGAATATATATTTGTCATAATCCTCTAAAATTGAGCATTTTAGTAACATTTATAAATGATAATAAATAAAATTCAATGTAATTGGAGTAGTAACTCATTAACTCGAAACAATATTTTTGTTTTGTCTTCACACTGCTCTTTTATTTTTCCTGCATTTATACTCCAAATCCTATTTCAGATTTAGAAACTGTTAGGAAGGTGAATTTCAGTAGATGGAGGAGTTACATAGGCAGAAAACAGTAATTGAGTTTCACATATAGATTTCAATACCGGATTTAAATCTTCACTAAAATTAGTGAATAAAAATTATTTTGAGGTAAATAATATAGTTCATTTGCTATATATGGAGGAGCAAAATGTCCTATTAGAAATGCAGGAACAGCATAAAATGTGCACTGAGGCTGCTGAAATAAACTACCTAAAGAATATTATTTATTATAGATAGTCAGTGACCTGAAATTTTAGACTGTTGGTTCTTGGCTTGTTGATATGCTAATGTGAAATAATTATTCCAGTGAATTGAAGCTGAAAGTCAACATGTATATTCATTAATTCAATATAAGCACTCTCATTGTTAATCACAGTTGGGAGATCTATTTCCAGCAAGCAGATTGAGAACCTCCTGATTGTGCTTTGCCAACCATAACATTTTATCACTTTTAATGTCATATTTAAAAGACCCATATCAGAAACATTTGTGATAAAGTTTTAAGTATTCCACATTGCAAACACAAAAAAGAAGAAAATTATACCACTTTCACTTTCATTCATTCAAAACTGAATGCAATTTAATACATATTATAAAATACAAAGTGCAATTTCACATCAGTTTATTATTTGAGGAATTATAGTAAATTGCACATTAACTCTGTTTTGTACTCAGAAACATTAATTAAACCTTTAATACACTAAGAATATCTCATCCAGCTTCATAAGAAAAGACTGTAAAGTTTTGAGGCTGTACACAAAGATTAATGGGTTTGTAATTTCTGACAAAAAAAAGCCTAGAAAATATTTTTATGCACAATGTCTCCATAGATAGATATAACTGTATAGATTTGGCAATAATCCATAAACACATTTTTCATATTTTTAGTCAGGATTATCTAGGAAATTAGTCATATAACTCCTAAATATACCAAATTAGCACTTTGTCTACTGCAGAGGTGGGGATTATGGCCTTTTTATGACCTGTGAACTTCAATTCCCAGAATTCCTGAGCCAGCATGATGGTTCAGGAATTCTGGGAGTTGAAGTCCACAGGTCATAAAAGAGCATAGTTCCCCACCCGTAGTCTACTGCAAGCTGAGAAAAATGAAGATAGACAGAGTGCAAAAGGGTTTAATTTTACAATTTCATAAAGTTCCACTATTGGTTGATATCTGCTGATTAATGTAAATGAAATGCTCCTGGTTCGGGTGTGCCTACGGGTCGCTGGACAGCCGGTAGCGACGGAAGCGGGAGACTTCGCCCACCTGCCTGGACACCGCCATTTGGGTTCTTTTACCCTCTGCACATGCGCAGAACGCTTTGCGCATGCACAGAAGGTAAAAGAACCCAAATGGTGGCATCCGGGCAGGTGGGCGAAGTCTCCCGCTTCCATTGCTACCAGCTGTCCGGTGACCCGCAGGCACGCCCGAACCGGGAGCATTTCACCCCTGATGCTAACAGAGATGTGCGTCTATTTTTACCTCAGACAGGTTGGAAGCCATGCTGATAATTTGTTCATTAATTCTTTCTATATAACTGTTTTTGCAGTGAACAATCTGAGTCCTTGAACATGGCCTTGCAATGTACAGTATCACCATAAATCTCACAAACTCTATATACAGTTTAATTTGTTCTGGACATTTTAAGCATAGATAGATAGATAGATAGATAGATAGATAGATAGATAGATAGATAGATAGATAGATAGATAGATAGATAGATAGATAGATAGATAGATAGATAGATAGATAGATAGATAGATAGATAGATAGATAGATAGATAGATATAATTCTCTATGGTGTGCTCATTTTCTGAAGTTCTTTTTTTCCCCATAGTAATTATTCAAAAGACTTATTTTATTGGAACTTGCATTATTGCAGCACTTCAAGAATTTGAAGTATTCTTTTCAAGTCCAACTAAGCCTAATGCTGTGGCTTTCAATTACTTAGTCCATAGCTTAATGAATCTTTCAACTCATTTTAAGCCTGCTCCTCTGCCACCTGCTCCCAGCTGTGTTACCAGATTTCTTTGCACTTCATTGGAATGCTAATAAGGGCACGAGCCAGGGCCTTTGTTGGGTTCAGAGTGGTGATACAGCTGAAATAATATTTTGCCTTATATTGTTGCCATAAAAATTACATTTAGATACAGAAAGATATAGAACTGTGTATAGATATATACATAGGCTTTGATATATATTATTTTAAAAAGTTTTGCCTGTACTTGTCTATGCAAGCAATTTCAGATGCATTAACAAATGAAAATATTACCTGCGTAGGCAGCTTTGTTTTGCTCTAATAGTTCTTTCTATATTCAAATTCAAAAGGAGGTCACAATAGTTGGCCACAGTTTGAGTTCACAAATTCTTACATTAAGTTAACCATCTGTATCACAGGTAGCTTTTTTCCCCTCAGTCATTAAGATAAATGTAATTTAGATCATATTAAGATTAATTTAACTACAAAATACAAATTATTATGAGGAATTCATGCAGAAGACCACTAAGTTGCTCAAGTGTGACCTCAAAATTAGATTTGCATGGTTCTTTACTTTGTCTTTGAAAAGAGCAAAAGGCTTTCTATAAGGTTCCCAATGTTAACTCAAGAAGAAATCTCGAATAAATTCAGATGTTAGCAGAATAGTTTATTACCAAACAGCATGTGTTCTGAGGCAATGCACTGCTTTATTGAACTTTCAAAACAGTATCTATACAGTATATGTATAGTACCGTGTTTTCCCAAAAATAAACCCTGTCTTATAATTTTTTGAACCCCGAATTAAGCGCTTGACCTTATTTTTGGGGAAGTCTTATTATTTTGGGGCACATGGAGCAAGACAGGGCTCCTCTTGCCGTCTTACCTGATTTCCAGCTCTGTCTGCCTAACCCTAACCAGAGGAAATGGCGGGGACCGGCTGTGCATGCGTTTAAATATTTTTGTGGCTTATTTTCAGGGGAGGGCTTATTATCCAGGGAGGTCTTATTTTCGGGGAAACACGGTAGGTGTCATATTAGACAAATCATGGATAACATGGTCCATATGGCTATAATGTGAGAAAACTTTCAGATAGCACTACAGCATGTCTGAAACAAGTAACTTCTGACTGCTTGGTACTGCCACGCTCCTTCTTTTTTTATAGCAAAAAAAATCCAAATATATGCTTACTCAAATTGTTCTATGACATCAAAAGCTGCTTTTGATACAGATGGGGTTGTTATGAGAGCTGATATTCAACAAAAAAAAAACCATTGCACTGCACTGATGTTATAAGAGAAAATTTCTGGACAATAGAAAAAGTATGTCACTTAATACCAAATACCAATCTAAACATGCTCAGAAAATGTTTAAAGAGAAAGTTTAAAGAAGATGAAATCATGGTCTCATTTTATGTCACAAAAAACCAATGACAGTACTAATGCACAGCATAAACGACCTAACCAAATACACCAAGATTGAAAAAGCCGGAAGCATGTACTTCATCAACCTTTATGTGACCATGTACTTTCAGTTCAATGAACAAATATATCAACAAATCAAAGGAATGCCCATGGGACTACTGTTTAAGGACTAATAGTAGAAACTGTAATGCCTAGAATCTATAGCACTCGCACACACAAAAACTAAAAATATAGTTCCAGTATGTAGATGACACCTTGTCAAAATAAAAAAGGACCAACTAGAGATACCAAAAGTGGTTTTTATTTTGAAAAGGCAACTGGACTGATTTTTTTGAGAAAAAAACAAGATGGTTCGCTTCTTATCCTGGAAACTTCATCAGTTGCAAAATGTCTTGTTTTTTCCTCAGAAAAAATTAGTCCATTGCCTTTTCAAAATAAAAACTACGTTTGGTATAACTATGATCTGGATAACTGAGAATCTTTAACGATATTTGACCAACTAGAGAACACACACAAAACTATCAACAGCATCTTCAAAGGAATAAAATTCACAAGGGAAGAAGAAAACAATAGCCTACTACCTTTCCTGGATATTCTTATCAGCAGAGACAGTGATGGCAAATTAGAGACACAAGTCTATCATAAAACACTCATACCAACCAAGTGCTCCACTACCAAAGAAACAACCTAGCCTTCCAAAAGACAAGCTGTGTAAGAACATTATTTGTTTGAGGAATAAGTCCATTCACTAGGCATTCATCCTTGTTCAGTTATTTGCTTTGCCAGGCAAAGAGGTTGTGCAATCAGATTCAGCAGCATTGACTATCTTATGGGGCAACACGGAAGAACAAATTATATAGTAAGTGGAAACAGTAGATTTGTATTTGTCCTCAAACAATTTTCTCATGAATGCTGATTTGTACCTCACTGATCAGTTATTTGATACAATATTATTGATTTGTCATATCATTTATTATTATAAATGATGAAATGTGAACAAATATTTTATAACAATAATTATGTAAATAAAAGCAAAAAGTCTGCTGCATAATCATCCTGATAGCAAATGTTATGGATATCCAGTCATTCATATACTTATCAGCAGGACTTTGCTATTTATAAGTAGGGCTTTTACCATATTATAAGCATTTACCACTTAATTTTGTCAGACATTCTAAAATCTGCAATACTTCAGCATTTTCCTAGTCAAGAAATTCAATTGTTTATAACTATACTAAATTTAAAAGAATTTTCCCTGTACATCAAGGGATTTTATGGGCCACATGCCTGATGTTCAAAATGTTCTCCTCTTCATATGTACTGTATTTCCAGCATTTATTATTTTTTCAATGTAAGACGGAACTCGCTATATTACTGTTTAGGTTTTAGGTTTCAGCTTTAAGCACAAGTAATATATGCCATCATAGTTTTAATTTTCATGCCAAGCAGACAGTGGCAGCTGGGAAGCAATATGTAAGATAGATTTGCCTCTTGTATGAAACGGCAAGTGGAGTGGGAGAAGTCCTCATGTTTTTATAACTGTTCCTTGAAATCTGTATTTCCCTTATTCCGGATAAAATTTAATCTTTTTTCCTTACTGATTTTACATAAACTCTGCTAAATACATGTGGAATTGCACAATGTTCACAAACTTTCCAACACTAAGAGAAGCTTAAATAGCATCTGTTTAAAAACATTGTTACTAAAATATCTCGAGCATTCATCAGAATACTAAGCCAGTCTCATTAAAAATGAATTATTCTCATTTTATTGAATTCCTTTGAGATATATAAACAGAAATTATTAGAATAAACAAGGGAATGAAGAGTAGTGGTTAAAATAATGGCTTCATTATTTTTTTAAAAAGGAAATGAGTGGTTTAATTCTCAGTTTTTATTCATGAAGGACACAACTCAGTGTTTCACCATATTTTTTCCACTCATCTAAATATCACTAGGTTCCATACTTCTTTGCAAACAAAAAGTATTTCGATTTATGTTAAGGATGAAGTTCTTTCAGTTCATAAAAGAAACAGGATCAATAAATATTGTGTCCAAATTATCATTTTATGCTATAGAACTGCACGCCTGATGTGTATTCTTAAATTCAATTTGAACCCATGGGACTAGTTTTGCAGACTCTCTTCTGAAACTGTAAACTATGGCAACTTGTCATCTGAAAAGGCCTTATAGCTGAATAACAAAGTTATTTTGCTTAGAGTGTAACATTTTGTTGAGGTAGTCCTCAACTTACAACAGTTCATTTAGTGACCATTCAAAGTTACAATGGTTCATTTAGTGACCATTCAGAGTTACAACGGCACTGAAAAATGTAATTTGTGACCGTTTTTCACAGTTACAAACTGTGATCATGTGGTCAAAATGATCATGTGGTCAAAATTCAGATGCTTGGCAATTGGTTCATATTTATGACCTTGCTGTGTCCCAAGGTCATGTGATCACCTTTTGTGACCTTCTGACAAGCAAAGTCAATGGGGAAGCCAGGTTTGCTTAACAACCAGGTTACTAACTTATCAACTGCAGTGATTAACTTAACAACTGTGGCAAGAAAGGTCGAAAAATGGGGCAAGACTCATTTAACAAATGTCTCACTTAACCACAAGCATTTTGGGCTCAATTGTGGTCATAAGTTGACGACTACCTTTTATCTGTCTGCCTGTCTATATAGATAATCTATAGAGTCTCCTATCTAAAACTAACTTTGGGTAGCATACAATGCGACTAAAACAGTGAATAAATACTGAACTCCAGTTATTTATATCTTATGAAAAAACATTTAAAAACTATAAAAACAAAACAAAAATAATCACCAAAGGGATGTTAATAATAATGGAAACACTTCACAAACTTCTCCATTTCCTGGGGTTATCAGTTTTGGTGGTATAACCAGTCTTAAGGTACCTTCAGAAGCTTAGAACTTATGAAAGCAACTTCACCTGTGGTTAAAAAAATGCAGCAAAAATGTTAGGGTAATCATGAATGTTGTATAATATTAAGCCTCCATGAATTAAGGATGGTGGTGTATCTATTAATTACATCTATGAAATTATATTTTTACTAATATTTTGGAATAGTGATCATGGTGGTGTTTATATATATAAACTTTGTGTCTTATTGCCTTAAAATCAAGTTGTAAAAAATTATGCCAGAAATCTTGAAACATTTTGAACACAAAAAAATCTGAACAAGTTCTAGATGGCAGTAATTTTTTCTGAGGCTTCTTACTAACATCTATAATTTTCCATTGTAGAACTGATAGAGCTTTTCAAATTTTGAAAATGAATAGTATACTTCACTACAAAATGGTTCCATACAAATGTAGAATTCCCAAAAAGTTGGCATTCAGACAAATCAGCCATTAATAGACACATAGAAAGAAACCATATTTACACACCATTCAAAAGAGACAATAAAAAGGTTAACAAAGAAACAAAAAAAGATCTGCAGCAGCCGATACCCAGATAAGCAGGAATTAACCGCAGACAAATAATCAAGCAGAAAGCAATACCCTAATCAAGGAATTATCAAGAAGGGAATTATGTGCCCAACAACACTGGCAGGGCAAACTACTGTAAATAATCAGGGAGCAATATCCACATTCATTTGCACTGATTGTTATTTAGTTGGATTAAAAAAAAGTCTACAGGCAAACAAACAAGCTCAGAGAGCACCAAGGACTCCACAGTTCACCCCTAACCCACATCAGAGGTGGGTTCCTACCGGTTCTAACCGGTTCTTTAGAACCGTTAGTAAACCAGCGATGACATCACGGAACCGGTTCTTTCGGTGTCTCCGTGGGCACCGCCATCTTGGATTTTGCTTCTGCACATGCGCAGAAACAAATTTTTGCTTCTGTGCATGCGCAGAAGCTATTTTTTTATTGCTGAGGGGGCACGCGTGCGCGCAAAGCGCGACCCTGAGCAAACCAGCAGCAACAGGATCCAGAACCCACCCCTGACCCATATATTCTCTTCTATTGGAATTTAAAAAGTGTTGATGAATTCCTGATATAAAGTGCCAGAAAAAAAAGGGCAGACTCTTTAAAGGGGACATAAATAGACCAATAGTTTTCAGTAATTAGCTTTAAGAGAGAGGACGAGATAAGTCTTTTAGTGCTATTAAATGATTCTAACTTTTCAAGAGTTGTGCAATCAATATATATTTTAATAGGAACAACAGATAAAACAGATCAGTTTAAGCATCAATGAGATAAATTTACAGAATGTATTGCCTGCCTGTCCTCCTGTTATTCCTCCCTCCTGTTATTTTAAATTGTAAGCTCTTTCTCAAAGCATACACAAAGAGAATTCATTATTTTGTTCACTTATGTAATTTCTAAGCTGGCTTTATTCTAGTTTATAGATAAAACAATAATGTACCAGGCTGAGTAACCATTTTAAGGAAGTGCTTTAGCTTGTGAAGGAAACAGAGGTGTGTGTAGGGAATTGTCAAAAAAGACAAATATGGTGGAATACAGCAGTGCAATCAAAGCTCTGCTGAGACACACATAAAAAAAAACTTCAATTGTATCATCTTGAGTCCCAAGAAAGGTGATCAGGGGTGCTTGGGTGCAACAGAAGAGTGCGCAGTTGCTGTGGGGAGGTGCTACAGAACATGTGAACTAATGGTGGCTGTGGATTGGTCAGCAGGGACTGTAGACTGACATTACAGAGCATGGTGGACTGGAGGGGGCTATGGGCTGTCAGTGGTTATGGCCAGGTGGGGGAAACATAGGTAGGTGGGAGTTGCTACAGGGTGCTCCCTGAGATCTCAAACTTTAAAGTGGGGATTACTTGGGAGGGGGGAAGCATTGGAAGTGACATACTGAAGAGACCTTTGAAACCTTTCCTGTCAGCTTTCCCATTGATTTTGCTTGTGGGAAGCTGGCAGAGAAACTCACAAATGCCAATATCGTGACCATTGGACACTGCGACCATTGTAAATGAAAGCCAGTTGCCAAATTGCTGAATCACGATCACATAGTGACAGGGATGCTGCAAGAAATGGAACTTCAAGGAACTAGTTGTACTTGGAAATTGAAATTGAAATGGTCAACAAATGAGTGGTAATAACCCAAATACTATTTTATAATATTCATTTCAATATTTGGTAGCATTTTTCTCAGGGACTATTTTGTTTTATACATTATTCTCTAAAATATAGATATTTTGCTATGCTAAAACATGGATATCAATTTCCTTGTTATGTGCATCTTTGTATGTAATTTTTCTGACCAGAAAACTGCATTTTAAAATTAACTGAAGACTGACTATATTCCAAAATATAATCATTTTTATTAAAATGTGAGTGAATCAAACTTTCATCTTTTTCCTGATATCAACAGATTGATTATAGTTCTAGGTTTGATATGTTTTACTTTTTAATTGATATCTCTTAACCACTTTGTGTGCATCCAATTATAAAAGTATAGACAGTGTTATTATAAAGAGCTAAGTCTCTTTAGAGATAATTTTGATTATGCAAAACAATATTACTTTAAAGCAAGAAAAAGAAATTATACTTTTTTAAATGCCTTTTTCATGTTTAATCAAGATTGTTCCAAAAGTCAAAAGGAATATGATCATTTTCTGAGAGTTCAAAATGGTATGTGGGATATGAGAAAAATTAAGCTTAAAAATAAATATTAATTATTAAAATATTAAAATATTTGTGTTTTCATAATATACAAGTCATTATAAATTCAATCTCTTTGATAGCTTTTTCTTTTACATTTCACTGAATAATGATATGGCTATTTTTAATCTGTTGGAGAAAGATTAGTTCATATTTTTTTCAACTTGCTGGTGTGTGCCAAATAAATATTTTCAGTTGCCGGATTTGAATTCTCACAGTGATATCATTACTGTATTTAGGACTTTAAAATCACATTTCTGCAGTAGAATTTCCTGCAGGAAAGAGGGCAGGTAGATTATGCTAGATTATGCAGGACAGAGGGCAGATAGATTATGCTATGATGGTCTATCTCAAGCTGAGTTCAGCTTCTGGTAACTTCATGGACATATCTATATAGGTTTTCTGGGCTTGCTTCTTTCATTTTTTTACCTCCCAGTCTTGCTTATATGTCTGATATTTCCTGGAGAGATCCTATGAAAATATTAACCAGGCCAATATATTTAGCTTCTAAAGACAAGCTTGGCTAGGGGCACCCAATTAATTCATTACCTAAATCAGGTCACCATGTTGCATCTCCATCATGTCTCACATCCAGTAGAGTTGTGTTGTATGGCAAATAGAGTCATTCCAGTAAATACATACATAGATTGAATCCTTATAAAAATTTCAGAGAAAAAAAATGAGAATATCTTACTCTTACCCCAAACATATCTTCAAAATAATTGATTTCATATCTTGCCTGAATATATCCCAAAATGAAGAGCATCGCAACTGTATTTATTGATGATTACTTCCTTAACTTAGTTAGGGGAAAATATTTGGTATAACCATGGATTAGATTTCATTAAAAAATAAACATAACAAAATAGCAATAGCACTTAGACTTATATACCGCTTTACAGTGCTTTACAGCACTCTCTAAGCGGTTCACAGAGTCAGCATATTGCCCCCAACAATCTGGGTCCTCATTTTACCCACCTCAGAAGGATGGAAGGCTGAGTCAACCTTGAGCCGGTGAGATTTGAACCGCTGAACTGCTGAACAGTCAGCTGAAGTAGCCTGCAGTACTGCACTCTAACCACTGCGCAACCTCGGCTCTGACACTCACCATAATAGCCTCAGAAGTGAAACAGAAGAAGAGCTGTCTTTGATAGCAGTAAATTTAAAAAAAAAAATCCTTAATCCACTTAACCTCTGAAAATCTGTTGAAAGAGGATTTAATATGTCTATTACTTTAATTAAAGTCTCTCTTTCTGCTATAAATTTCAGTTTGGTACTTCAGTGATGCGAGCAATTGTACGTAAGTAAAGAAGTTCAGAGTCTTGTCCTGGAAGAATAAAGTCAATCTGCTTTGAGGACAAAAGGAATGTTCTGTCTCCAAGCTGCAACTTCTGTAGTTATAGTGTACCTGAGTTCTTTAAAAAAGAAATCAACTCTCCCTTTGATATTTACTGTAGGTTCACAGTTTAATATAACTTTTTTTAAAAAAAATTCAAATGAAAACATAGTTATATTTTTAAAACAGTATCTGCTAAGCAAGGTTGTCTAAAAAGTTTGCACGGTAGCATGTATGTTTATCACTGAGCATGGCTCAAAAGCTCTCTTTAAAGGCTATTTCTTGCCTTTAAGATGTCCATGCTATTACCAGAAGCCTAAATAATCTTTTTTCATATAAATTGTGGGATTGGTAAATCTTAATAATTTCCCTGATCATTCACCACAATCTCAGCAGTCCTCATAATTAAGGTGTCAGAATGGAAGGAGAAAAATTTCTCTTTGGCTTTTTTAACTTCCTGACATCTCTATCATTAAATGACTATTGGGATAATGAGTACAATGTTCCTGACATCAGTAAAACATTTGGAGCAGTTTGTTTCTTCATTCGTTTTGTTTTGATTTAGGGAAAGACAATTTTCTTTTTTGAGGAACCAGCAATTCTTACATAGATATACTTAGTTTGTACTTCTAGAGAGTTTTTAATTAAAATACTCTTTCATATTTCCAGATACTTTTTAGATAAACTTGTGGTTTCTAAAGGAGTTAGAGGACACATACTATATGTTAGACTTCCCAAATGCAGTACCCAATCTTGATCAACAATCTTGATCAACAATGTCTGCTTGTTGAATTTTATTTAGCTTCCATAAAATCAAGCAATATTTAATATATCACATTAAAATAAAATGTTACATGTTTCAATATCTACATTACATAAATTTCAGGAAAGATTGTTGTATTTTATTTTTATCTGTTTATATAAAAATATAGCTACATTATTTTTGTGAAGATTAAGCCAGAGGAGCCTTCAGAATTTGGTTAGTGCAGAACTTAACACATAGCTGACAGTTGTTTATATACTTATCAGAGGAATTGCTTAAACAAGCCAAGGTTCCAAATTGCTGAACAGATAAACTACTTTTGAAATTAATCAGTGGCTCGCTTCTTTGGCAGTGAGGGATTGATGCCAGAACTGATTGATTAATGAAAACTGTTTTCAGCAGCTGGGATTGAGTAGATGTCACCATTTCTAGATAAATGATTGAAATGAGGATGACAACATTGGCTTGTTTGTAAAAGTTTGTAAAAGTTACCAGTATACATCAAAATTTAGCAAGCTTCTGACATTTATTCTAATTACATGCAATTGGGAATAATATGGTTGTGAATATTATTCATAGGACAAATAATAGAGAAAAAATTAAAATGTAGATGGTCTTATCTTTAAAGCTATTTTGGAATTTATAAAATAAGAGTTTTATCATTGTCTCTTTTTCTTTTCTTTTCACTACAATTTTCCTATGCGACATTAGGAGACAAAATAGTTGTTTTGGTGATAAGAGTGTTCTCATATAAATATTTATATGTATAATGTTTATTTGAAAAAAAATATTTAATAGCACCCCTTGAAATTTGAACAACCAGTTCTATTTTTCATAAGCACAAGTCAGCTTTTTGCCATCTATCCATATTCTGGTAACCTGACACAGTACAAAAGGAAGGAAGGAAGGAAGGAAGGAAGGAAGGAAGGAAGGAAGGAAGGAAGGAAGGAAGGAAGGAAGGAAGGAAGGAAGGAAGGATCATTTGTTTTAAGAGGAGACATATTGGTGTTTTACGAAAGGGAGTGATAACATCCATTTTATTGTTGTTCTTTTTATCTTGTGCTGATTCAGCAAGTTGAACCCTTTTCATTTGTCTGTCTTAGTTGTTTTCATTTCAGCTTTCTGCTGCGGCTACTGTACAACAATCAAATTGATGACAGGAGGACACCAAATAGAAAGAAAACAATGACAAAAGTGTAAACACTGTAGGCTACTATTGTCAAATTGATATTCCACAACCATATAGTTGCCGAATAGGACAAACCTATTTATGAATTTTTCAGTTTTATTTTATAATTTATTTATTTCTGTCTCGCCTTTATTATTGTTACAAATACGTTGAGGAGGCAAACATATCCAACACACCTTTTTTCTTCTATTTTCCCCACAACAACAACAACCCTATGAATTGGTTTGGTTTGGTTTGGTTTGGTTTGGTTTGGTTTGGTTTGGTTTGGTTTGGTTTGGTTTGGTTTGGTTTGGTTTGGTTTGGTTTGGTTTGGGCTGAGAGAGAGTGACATTCCCTCAGTTGTCTTTCATGGCTTGTATTCATGGCAGGACTTGTATTCATAGTGTCCCGCTTTTTAGTCAGGTGCCTTAACCACTAAACCAAACTGATTCCCAATTGCATAGAATAAGTGGTAAGCCTTTTTGCTAAGAGGTATAGAAAAAACTAATTCTTCCTTATAAATTGTAAAGAATTGATGGGAGGTCAATTTAAAAGAGAGGGAGAAAGTGCCTGCCTCTTGAGCAAATGGAGTGCACTCACCCTCTGCTCATGCCGCCCTTTCCGGGCCAGGTTCAGAATGGCTTAAGGCCCTGTAGTGGGATGGGGCCTGGGAGATGAGGACCCCTGGTCTAGGGAAACCATGAAGAGTTCCTATATCCAAAATACTATTGACATAAGTATGAAATATAAGTAAATGATGAACCTTCCCACTTGGATTTCGCTTTGACTAATGAAAAACAAGAACTTTAAGAGCCGAGGTGGCACACTAGTTAGAGTGCAGTACTGCAGGCTACTTCAGCTGACAGCTAGCTGCAGTTCAGCAGTTCAGATCTCACCAGGCTCAAGGTTGACTCAGCCTTCCATCCTTCTGAGGTGGGTAAAATGAGGACCCAGATTGTTGGGGGCAATATGCTGACTCTGTGAACTGCTTAGAGAGGGCTGTAAAGCACTATAAAGCAGTATGTAAGTCTAAGTGCTATTGCTAACTTGCTCATAAACAGGTTTTTTTTTGCTTTGCTTTGTTGTTTTGAAAATGAGAAAAACATTAAACACTTAGAAAATAGTACTGATATCAACTTTCAAGTATGACCATGGATTTAATTCTTCTACCAAATAAAAATTCAAACTGCTTCCATCGTCATCGTATCTTATATTCCTAAATCCAAAATGAAATTATTCATCAGAGTATTAGAGAGAGTACTGACATATTGCCATGATAGCTGGCAGATAAATAGATTTGCTTTACTTGCATAGGATAATGTAAGCATTCTTGTGGCAAAACTGGATTTCGTTATGCTTAGGAAATCCTGGCCAGTTATAGTAAAACTGTCCTTACTTTTAGCAGGGAATGTTGGGTATTACATGCATAAAGCTAGGAAGCGTAACCTGTCCTCACTTCTGCTTTGTCAAAAAGCAATATGTGATAAGTCCTAATTAACCAAAGCCATGAGGGGTTGCAGAGGTCAGCACATATGGTCCATTTAGAAAATGATGATAGCTATAAAAGAGGGCTACAGATGGATGTAGATGGCCACATGGAATGTAAAAGGAGTAAATGCCTAAAGAAAACTTAATGAATGAAAGGAGAGAATGAAAAAGATATGTTCTGTATCTGTGAAACTAAAAAAACCAGAAAGAAAAATAAATATGAATGGAGGTGATTTTATTTTGTTGAATTAAATTGGCAAATATATGCAAATACATGTACATTGATTTAAATTAATACTTGTAAGTTGAATTACTGATGAAAGACAATATGGAAACTGCTAGGAACACAGTAAATGTTTGTATTTACGGAATCCAATGGAAGTTATTGCCATTGTGTTAATGAGATATTTAAAAAGACAGTTGGCAGGAAGATCAAAGGAAATAAACTGTGGATATAAAATGCATTTAAAAGAATGTTTGCTGCAAAAAAAAACAAAACCTGAAAATGAAAAAATATATAAAGTTATATATGAAAGTAGTGGACGCAAGGAAGAATTGCAAGAAAACTATGGGCAGGTATAGTGGATTACATTTGTGCAAAATAAATGTATCACTTCACCAGTAATTCAAATACAATAAAAAAACCTATCAACAAAGTCTTTGTCTGACTTTAAATTTAATGTGATATTGCAATCCCTAGCATGTTTAATAAAAGAAATTCATCAAAATCAAACCAATTGGTTTAGCTGAATTTGAACACACCTATAAGAAGGTGATGTACTGTGTTGACTATTAAAACCTTTACCTAAATTTGTGGAAATTATATTTGTATTAAGTCGAATATTATACCAAGAAGTTTCCAAACACCTACAAAGAACAATTTCAGTTTTTTTCTATTAAAGTATCCTCAGAGAAATAACAAGTTTAGTCAATAAGAACATATTAGTTTTCCATACTAGTGTTCCAGATGAAAGACAATATTACAATGTAGATTAAAATATTTTAAAGTTTGTACAGAAAAGTGAAGATTGAAAAAATGCCTTTTTTCATCAAGACTTACAGTGTGTTTCTGGAAACAATGCTTTTGGTGGTTCCACATGGATATTTTAAACCTGTCTACACATTAATTTAATGACTTAAGTTTAATGAAAGTAGTAAAATACACAATGTTCCTTGTTAAAGTTACTGTATTTGTACAAAATATTACACAAAATATTACAAAATATTACACTATTAAAAGTTTTAAGTTTCCTAAGTTTAAAGATATAGAGCATATTTGTTAATCATTGTCAAACTCAAACCCAGGGACGACACAGAAAAATCCAATTGAGTTCAATCTGTCATTTGCTTACCCAAATAGAATATTTCCAAACTAAAATTATAACCTTCTAATTACAGCATACAGTATATCCTGAGAGATTCTAGGATGTAGCTATCCTGAACCTCTTTCCCATACACCATCCAGCTCAGCACTGCAGTCTCTTAATCTGGGTCTCTATCTGGGAAGCTGTGTTGCCATAATTCTTCCCCAGTGCTTATACAGAAGCACATTCCATCACAATCTTGTATGGAAATGCAAAAATATTGAACTCTTACCATTGTGAGCTTATTTTGAGAATAATTACAGCCTTGGCAAGTTCTTTGTTCTAATTACAGTAGGAATTCAATTACTTTTCCAGCACTGAAATCAGTTATATATTTCTGATCATTATGGACAGAAAATTAAATTTGATATTTTCTCTCATGAGAAATTAACATTGGTGAAATTCTTATTAAAAATAACTGGTAATATCTTTTTAACATGAACTAAGAAGGAAATTATCATCCTCATATTCAGCTGTTGAATAATGGTATTTCTAAAACTTTTCAGATTTTATAAAAGGAATACAATTTACCTGAAAAGACTGAATGGGACATAACTAAAATATTTGAATTAATTATTTGGCCCCTCAATAGCTCCAGTGTTGTTGAATGTGTTGGAGAATGGCTTGACTGAACATAAACTAACAATTTATTTTTAACAAAAATTAACAAAAAAAAATCCTCCATATTTGGACAATATGTAAGGAGTTTGGAATAGACGTAGAGCACCTATATGCATAATCTAAGCCTACTGGTATTAAAAGCTTAGAAATTTTGAAGTGTTGGTTTTCTTTCTGTTGTGTGTCACAGATTAAATACATTTTCAGGAACCTTTGTACATGCATTATGAGCATGACAAATGATAATGCCTTAGTTATTAGACATTTGTTTCTATGGTGAATCAAGTTCTTCAAAGCTAGTTTAGACTTAATGTTATTGGTTTGTTAAATTATATCTCAGAAATCTGTTATCATTCAATCTATGATAAACTTTGGATATAATGAACTTGGACTGTGCATAAAAACTTATCATATATTGTTGAAAAATATTTGTTTCCCTCAACTGATAAACATCAGCCTTTGATTTAGCTTTGTAACAAAAGAGAAGCAATAGGATTCTATATTAATTAATTGTTTAGAAATTGAATCCTATGTTGAACAAAAATGAAAATATATGCTTTTAATTGATTTGTGTACGTGTTTAGACGGGAATGGTGTTTTTAGGATTTTTTTTTTCATTTCATTTATCAGAGAAATGTTTAAAAAATTCTCCCCCATTCCCCATTTCCTATTGTATTCTTTTCTATATTTTATAGTGCTTTTTTACCTTCTTCTTTTGTCTTGACTTTATGGCTTATTTTCTAGATAATATAATGTTTCTTTTTAACTATATAGGTTTTTTAATATAATGTAATGCAGTTATAAAGTTATATTTCCATTTGGTTTATTTATAAAATTACAGATTTAAAAAAAACAAATTGTATTTTTTTTTAAAAAAAATTGTACATTTTGATGTTGTTGTTGTTTTTAAAAATATTGATTTATTGTTTTTACTTGTGATCTGCCTTATACAAGTAGAGCCACCCTTGGTCTTTTGTTAACACAGTGGACATTGTTCCAAAGATAGGCTCTTCCAAGATTTAAAAAAAAGTAATATAACAGCACTTTTCAGACATCTGGGACGTCAGCAATTGTTTTATACTATTTCATAGAATAAATGAAAACTTCTTAGCTATGTCAGTCTCTTGCTTTTTTTATAGTGACCTAATATCCCAGGTATTGATATTTTATATTATTGCATCATATAAATATCTTAAGCTTACCTAACATCATTTCACTTCGAATCCTTTTTGTTTTTATATTTTCAATAGTGGAAAAGTGCAAATATGTTGCAAACTTATTTTTCTGTTCATGCCTTAAAATACATCCATTTTTTGTAAAAAAAAAAAAAAGAAGAAGAAGAAGAAGAAGAAGAAGAAGAAGAAGAAGAAGAAGAAGAAAAAGAAGGTAAGTGAGTTAAATCAACCTGTTCGGATCAGTGAAATCACTCAGAGGCAAGCCCTGCGCAAAAGGAAGGAAGGAAGGAAGGAAGGAAGGAAGGAAGGAAGGAAGGAAGGAAGGAAGGAAGGAAGAAAAAGAAAATGTTAATTTGTCCTCTTACAACTTTTCTCTCATTATCAGTTTGACTATTATTTGTTTTTTGATATGACTAGCCAAGAACTGAATTTTAATAATAATAAATGTCATGTGTATTACTAGCCAAGTATCAACCTAAAATAATAGTCATCATTATTAATACAGAACTTATTAGTCAATAATAATAGTTTGGATCCCAAGATTCCACAATCTTTTGCTTTCTAAATTACATGTGCGTATCCTAAGTATCTTTTAACATTGCTAACAATTTTATTTATTCATAGAAGCATTCCCAATTTTCATAGCACATCTTCAGTACAGCATATTCTTAATCGCAAACTGCAGTCTTTTCTGATGAAATGATACTATTCCGGAGGACAGGTGCTAAAACATGGAAGGCATGCTTCCTAGAGTCCATCAGATGGCATTCATTAATAAACAGCAGAATTTTATTTATTCCTAGGTCTTATGAGATGGCTGAAATAATCAGAGAAAGATGGTCTATCAGATAACCAAGCCAGATAACTAAGGACCATGTTTTAAAATAGAGTTATATCAGGAAAATGTTTAAGGAAGGAACAAAATTTCTAATACAGAGGATGATAATGGGATTTAATAATCAAGGATAAACTAAGCCTATAGAGAACATTAAAAACGTTCTGCAGGATACTATAAAACTCCCACTGCTATTCTGTTTCTGGTGATAATCAGAGAGATGTGACTGGGAAGTCTACAAGCATAATAATGATGTATAATATTATTTAAACAATTTTGTTGTAACCAACTTGTATAATGTTTCTAAACTGATCCCAGAAGTGACAATTATCTGCTTTAAAACAACAAATACATTACAAACAGGTTCAAATTCTGAAGCCCAACTAATTTTGCAGCTGTGCTCCTTAAATTTTCCATATTCTGAAAAAATCCTGATAACAAGCAGGTGCACAAAGAGATTCTATTTTCACACTTCTGGATAACATGTGTAGGCAATTCTTTTGTTTTATTCCATAGCAAGTTGCACAAGATTTTCATGTAATTGGAATTCATAAAAAAATATATAGTATTGTTTTCTTTTTCTTATGTTGAACTTGGGGGCATTACTGAGATTACTCCAATTCTGATGAATTGTAATTTAGGTTTTCAAAACTCTAATTGAATTAAGACAGACACCGATCCTTGCATACAAACACCACACCAATAGTGTTAAAAATGGGCTAGGACTTGGATTTTTTTTTAAAAAAAAAATTACAAAATGGTCTTGCCTCCCTATGATCTTTGACTCCTAGTTATGCCTTTCCTTTGGCTTAATCTGAGTTTGCTTTCTACTACCTATCTACTTTTTACTACTACCATCAAAATCTAGAGTGAAGAGACTTCCGGTTATATAACTGACAATTAACACACCCAGAGAATCTTCTCTCTCTGGACTGTCATTTTTCCAACTTAACAACAGAAGGAACAGGCTTTCCCTTTGTTTTGATTACTTTCCTGGGTTAGGGAGAGTCCTAGAATCATCCCATAAGATCCTCCGTACAGCAACGGTCTGCAAGTTACCTCAGGAGCCGTGCTTCACAGCATCTGGGGAGCCGGAGCTGGGCATGGTCCTGAAATTACTTTGTTGTTGGACAAAACAGCCATTTTGGAATTTCTTTTTCAAGTGGACAATAAGTCATACCTTTCATTTGTTAACCAATTTATGAGACTATCTTTATTAGCTAAAAGAGACCCTCTTGAGTCACAGCCTTTTACTTTTTTTTTTGAAGCTCTGCACCATTTTTGAGAATTTTTATCGTTAAATGACAAGGAAGAAGGTTGTTGGAGGCAAGCTAAAACAAAGAAGTGTAGAGTTTTAATTTTGATGAAGAAACAAGAATAAAAAATTGTGGTTTTATTTTACTACCATGTTTCTCCAAAAATAAGACCTGGTCTTATATTTTGGGGGGTTCCAAAATAAGCATTAGGGCTTATTGTTGGGAAAACACACGGTCAGGGTGATCAGCCTGGTTGGCGCCCCACCCCCAGTGGGTGCACAAGAGGCAGCAAGCGCATGGGGACCGACGGTATCCAGCAACAGCTGCAGCCCACCAGTCTCTTCGTCGGTGCACTCTGGGGCTGTGCAGCCTGTGCAGCGCAGGTGAGTTGATTCCCTGTTCAAGCAGAAGACGGAAGCAGAGGCATGGGGGGAGGCAGGTGATCCAGACACGCAACGTGGGTCGAGGAAAGCCAAGAGTTGGTGGGCCTGAGTAGGCGGGCAGCCATGGGAGCTTGTCTTTGCGCGGTGACACCGGCAGCAGACAGAGGTAGAGGTGCGGGACAGAAGGCAGGCAATCCCAAAGCACCACATGGGCCACGGGCAAGCCAAGAGATGCAAAGATGAGCCTCCCGCAGCCGGCTGCCACACAACCCCCTGACTCTCAGCTTTCCCGCAGCCCACATGGCACGTTCAGATTGCATGCCTCACTCGCCTCTGCATCCACCTGCTGCTTGGACAGGTAATCAACTCACCTGCACTGCATGGGCTGCGGCTGCTGCCAGACACCATCATCCCACGCATGCTCGCCTCCTCCTATGATGGCCATGCCCACACTCCTTCAGTAGGGCTTGGGTAGGGATTAAATTAGGAGCATACTAAAAAATCAGGCTAGGGTTTATTTTCAGGGTAGGTCTTATTTTTGGGCAGAAACAGTATTTTTAAAATAATCTGCAGCCTTCGATTTCTTTGTTGTGGATGGTTGAAATTCTCTGATTTTTACAAACTCTGGCCAGAATAAATAAACAAACATTTTGACCACTAGAGGGAACTACAAAGATGCTTAAACCTGAGCTCAAGTCTGTTATTAGGGACGTCTTTGAAAGCTCTTTACAGAGAATCTCCCATATTATAAATCGATTAGGTATTAAAGATACAAATGAGATAGATGATATAAAAAAGAGACATAATTAGGAATAGAAAACTATCAACTATCAACCCACTGAGACAATTCCACAAATATCAGACAATGAAAATAAATGTAACTTTGGAATACAAATCTGACACCAGATTTTATTATGATGATGGTTTGAATATAACTCTCAGCGCAATTGAAACAAAAATTCACACAACTTTTAAGAAGTAAACACACAACTTTTAAGAAGTCAAGTTTGGCATTTTCTTCATGGATACTAACAAGGTTGAGAATCCTTTGAGAAAAAAAGGATTTGATAGATATCCCAGAGAAGAAGATTGTATTCTATGAGGAAGAGCTTCAAGGTAATCTACAACTGTTAACAGAACAACTTTGGGACTGTTGTTATGGATATTAACAAGGTTGAGAATTTCTTGAAGAAAAGAGACTTGATAGACATTCATGAAAAGAAAAAGATTTTATTCTATGAAGACAGGCTGGAGGGAGTGACTTAAATTTAATAAGTTAATTAGGGTTAGGATGGATTTTTATAAGTCTGATATACATGTTGAAAGAACACTTTAATATAGTTTTGTATTTATAAAATGAGTTTGTAAATGTATGTTTTCTGTCCTATATAATGTTTGAATAATTCCCAAAGTTTGTAAAATATTATTGATCAAATTTGAAAATATGAATGGTTAAAAGAATATCTAAAGAGAAGAAAAGTTTTACTCCACGACAATAAATTTGAGGGATATATTTAAATGCAATAAGCTAACTGAATTTTTATTGGTGTGATATATATATAATTGAAAGAAAGCTTTCATGTAGTTTTGGGTTTTGGATTTATAAAGTGGGTTTGAAAATGTAGGGTTTTTTTTTCCTTTTATATATAATGTTTGAGTAATTTTTAAAGTCTGTAAAATATCACTGAAAGTGAACTTTAAAGTATGTATGTTAAGAGGAAGTAAAAAAAGTGAAGTAAAAAAAATGTATTAGAACCTACTATTTTAGAAATGCTTTTAAAGAAAAGTTAACTCTTTTAGTGTTTTCTTCCTTTAGGGTTAAAAAATCTGAAATAATATAGGGAATTATTTTAATATAAATTATGACAGTTTATAAAGATTAATGAGTAAACAGAAGCATATACTATTCCCCACAGCAAGGAAAAGTAGAGATGGTCAAATTGATTCCTTCATCCAAAGAAGAGAATATATTTAATTTTGTTTCTATTTGAAAATTGCTTCCAGATTTTATGCTTGCAACGGGGAAAAAATTAAACTTTGATTTTGTTTTTTGCTGATTAGATAGGTTTGTTGCTATAGAAATGGCTAGTATATACTATTGTGTAAAAGTAAAAAGTTGAGGTTGTAATGTTGAATTGAAAAAGTCAATGCCTTTTTCTTTCTTTTTCCCTCTCTACCCCATATTTTCTTCTTTTCCTTCCTCCAGTTTTCTATTACTTTTATTTATTTCTCTTTGTATTTTATATTTTCATAAACCAATAAAAATGTGGAAAAAAAAATCTCAAGTGAGAATCTGGAACTATCCTTGCAGAATAAAGGATTCAACCTGGTAAATACTGAATGTTCTGGGATTGAATTCTTAGCTGGGTAGAAATATCTTGCTTAGAGAAAGTCGTCCTAACAACTGCTACACTAAGATATTTCCAAGATATCTTCTTGCAATATAAAATAAAATTATGATGTATAACCAAAGTGTTGTGAAAGTCCTATTAGAGGCCTTTATGCAATGAGTAATAAAAATCATGGGTTTTATAAGATGTAACCAGCTACTTGTAAAAAAATAAAGTCCATTTTGTTTTATGTTCAAGAGCAATAAGTCTAATAATACATAACTGGGTTAAATGTGAAATGACATTTGCGTTAAATTCTGCAGTATTGGCTTTACTTTTAGAAGTAGTTGCTGTCAAATTCCTGTTTTGTCAGCACTGTACTTGTTCCATTTCTAATGCTTCATATTTCATTAAATTAACCAATCAATGGGTAAAAGAATCAATAGATACTCTATGGCAGCAGCTGGATTAATCACATAAGGAAAGGAAAGCTGCCAAATTTCATTTGGCTGCTTAAATTGATTCTGCCAAAGTTCTCTTGCTTAGAAAACTATTATTCTCTTATAGGAAATCTTTCTGAAATGTTCTCTTCTAATATATATGATCACTAATGTAAAATGGTGTGTTTGTGTCTGTGTGTGTGTGTGTGTGTGTGTGTCTACATGCCAGGTAGATTTTTTCCTGCGGCATTTCTTCAAGATGGAGACAGTTCTTCAGTACAAAAGTACTTACCTTGAACGAAGAAAAGGGGGTGATTTTTACTCATCTTCTCTCTTTTGCACCACCTTGTTCCATCCACACCATTTCAGACATTGTCACAGACTGTAGAAAATAATTATGGAGGTCACAAGCGGTTGCTGGATATAATCGAGCCATAACTGAATTGATTATTATTATATTATGTTGTATGTGATGCATACTCTAGCCAAAATTTCAGATAAAGAAAATTACATCTGTGTAATTCTCCATAGTGGGTGGAGCTAACCTCCAAGAGTGGGATGACACTGTCCCTTCAGCCAATGAGGACTGAGTCTGTCAAATTGTATATCTTCGTCCTCTTGCCTCATTATCCCTCTTTGACTCAGTCCTCAGCCTGAAAGGACGTTCGTGTATCCTGCTCCCACTCTGTGAGGAATTTCCAACTTTCTTCAATTCGTGAGTCTCCCCAGCTGATTATCTCATCTGTCGCTGGGTCGAGGGCAGTCGTCACTACGGCTTCAGCCGTTGGTTTCGGCTTGAGCCGAGGGCCTTTTTGCCTCAGGGGGGTTTGATTCCCTCCGACCGTTGTGGCCTTGGAGAGCTCGTGATCTTCGCCTAATCGCTCCCATTCCGGCTCCTATTTTAAGCGGCCTGGCCTGTCAAATTTAGAAAGATCCGCTGCTACAGGAGCGTTCGCGCTCGAGTAGCCGACGGCCAGCTGAGCTTATCCCTCCGACCGTTGTGGCCTTGGAGAGCTTGTGAACTTCGCCTAATCGCTCCCATTCCGGCTCCTATTTCAAGCGGCCTGGCCTGTCAAATTTAGAACGATCCGCTGCTACAGGAGCGTTCGCGCTCGAGTAGCCGACGGCCAGCTGAGCTTCGCGCTCTCCCGCTTGGGGGGAGGGCCGGCAAATTGCGGCCTGCCATTGTGGGCTATTTCACCCCCCCTTCTTCAGCAGTGGGTTTTATCCCCGAAACACCATTTCAGCCGCCTGCCGGCTGCCGCCGACCGCTGATCGAGCGAGGACGTGGACCCGGAGCTCCGGGAAGGCTGCGTTGAGGGCTTGTTCCCTCTTTCACATTGCAACATTCAGGCGGCTGCCTCCAGCCCTGCAGCAGTCCGATCGCCGCCCGCTTCTACCGCTGACTTCGTGGTAGCCGGCTTGCCGCGCCATTTTCAACGGCTCCTCTGGTGACAGTTCCGACGCTTCGGTTGGTGCGGGGCGGCCATTTTGGGAGTGTCTGAGCTGCGGCGGCCATTTTGAACACTTCGACATCAGCGGCAGCCATTTGCCTGGGCCTATTTAGGGGGCAGCCATCTTGAGAAGGTCTGCTCTGCTGGCAGCCATCTTGGTGACTCTTCCGATCCCGGCGGCCATATTGATAAGGTCCTCCATTGTGGTGGCCATGTTGG
>QLTV01000598.1:2670695-2699907 GCA_003457575.1 Thermophis baileyi | reverse complement strand
TTCGGCCACAGGGGTCTACAGCATGTAGTGCTCCAGATGGGGGGGGGTCCAGTCAGTCTTAGCCCTCCCAACGGACACACGGCTTTGGTATGTCCCATTCTTGGAGGTTAGCTCCACCCACTATGGAGAAGGGGCGTTGGTCTTACCTGATACGCCTCTTCTCATAGGGTGGAGCTAACCTCCAATCCCGCCCTAGGTTTCTCTAGACTGACTCCGGACGTGATATGGTGACCTGCTGAACATTCTGGCCAGCAAATTGTAATCTTCTTGTTTGTGTTTTGACTGTGGGAGTTACACGACGAGTCTGTGCTTCGTTCTTCGTCAAAGAGGGATAATGAGGCAAGAGGACGAAGATATACAATTTGACAGACTCAGTCCTCATTGGCTGAAGGGACGGTGTCATCCCACTCTTGGAGGTTAGCTCCACCCTATGAGAAGAGGCGTATCAGGTAAGACCAACGCCCCTTTTAGTCTCTAAACATATTTACGGTAGGCAAGTATGCATTTGAATTGATTATGGATATTCTATAGTAGCCTTATTGTCATAAGAGTGCGTATCATATGATAGCATTAGTTTAATGCAAAAAAAAAAAGGAATAAAGTATGTGTCAGCCAAAGTTGTTAATTATTTAATGAAAGGATATATTAATTCCACACCACTCTAATTCTTTTTTTAAAATAATTTATTTTTTCTCTAAACAAACATTACATCATTAATCAATCAGTGTGTCATCTGAATACAAAATTTTTGTGTCAACATATTTTACATTTACCACCATTTTCTTAATATATTTATAACTCTACTTTTACATTTCAATTTAACTCTTCTATTAAAACATTTTCCTTCCTGCTTTATTTAATTTCATATCACTTTTTGTCTGTATTCATTTTCTATCTAATGATAAAAACGCTCCCATATATTATAATACTCAGATTCTTCCTTCCCTTTAATTGTTAATATTAATCTATTCATTTCTGCACATTCTAATATTTTCTTAATTATCTCTCCCTTTGTAGGGATTTTTTCCGCTTTCCAATTTTGTACAAATACAATTCTAGCTGCAGTTATTAAATGAATAATCAAATATACATTTTCTTTACTATATTTCTCTGGCAAAATACCCAACAAAAACAGCTCCGGTTTTAAATCAATATGTTGTTGCGTCATCTTCTCTAACCATATTCGAATTTGTGCCCAGTAATTTCTTGCTTCTGCACATATCCACCACATATGATAATATGATCCCAGTGTCTGGTGACATTTCCAACATTTAGTTGATTTATCTTTAAACATTTTTGCCAATCTTTCCGGTGACATATGCCATCTATAAAACTTTTTATACAAATTCTCTTTATATGCTGTCGCCATTGTTAACTTATAGTTTCTTTCCCATAGTTGCTGCCATTTATCTAACTCTATCGTATATCCAAAAAAAATTGCCCATGCTATCATTGTTTCTTTTACTTGTTCTTCTTCTAATTTAATACAAAATAAATAACTATACAGTTTTTTAATCATTCGCTCTTCTGTTCCTGTGAGTATCTCATCCAATTCTGTCATCTCCAAATAAAAACCATACAACTTTGCATATTTTTCATATCTCGATTGTATTTGCAATTGTGTATACCAAACCATATCAATCCCTTGTTCTTCTGATTCTTGTTTCCTTTTCAATTCCCCCTTCTCTGATAAAATATCTTTGTATCTAATGATATTTCCCATATTAATCATATTTGGGTGTATTAATGCTTCCATTGTCAAAAGCCATATTGGTATTTTCAAGTAGTGTTTCTCTCTAACTTTCTCCCATACTAATAATAAAGCATTTCTTACATAATATCTTTGAAAATAGCTATGTATTTTATTCTTTCCATACCATAAAAAAGCATGCCAACCCAGTTGTAAATCATGTCCCTCTAATGTCAATAACCTTGTATTTCTTAATACAATCCATTCTTTCATCCATGATAATGCTGCTGCCTGATAATATAATTCCCAGTTTGGAAGTCCAAACCCTCCTCTGAGACTTGAATCTTGTAGCATTTTTATATTAATTCTCGCTTTTTTGCCTTGTCATTATTATTTTATTAAGATTTCCAAAATATTTTTTCTCTAGTTTTATCGGTATCGTTTGAAATAAAAACAGCAATCTCAGTAATATATTCATCTTAGTTATAGCTATTCTTCCCATTAATGATAGTTGTAGATTCTTCCATCTCTCCAAGTCTGTCTCAATTTGTCTTCTCA
The DNA here is from genome assembly GCA_003457575.1 of Thermophis baileyi. Taxonomy (NCBI): domain Eukaryota; kingdom Metazoa; phylum Chordata; class Lepidosauria; order Squamata; family Dipsadidae; genus Thermophis; species Thermophis baileyi. Next base: position 2,697,659 of record QLTV01000598.1, on the reverse strand, counting down.
ATTTATAGTAATTATCTTCCTTAATCATTATACATCTTGCTGTTAAGTACTGTATACTCCTAAATATCTTACCTTTTTAGTAATCTGAATATCTAATTTTTCCATAAGCTCCCTTTTCTGTTTCTCTGTGATGTTTTTCACCAATATTTTCGTTTTATCTTTATTAATTTTCAACCTTGCCACTTCTCCATATTCTTCTATTTGTTCTATTAGTTTTGGCCCTGTTTCTTGTGGCTCCTCTAAAATGAACACCAAGTCATCTGCAAATGCCTGTAGTTTGTATTCTTCTTTCTTGATTCTCATACCTTTTATCTCCTCATTTTGTCTTATATTGCCACTTCTCCACATTCTTCTATTTGTTCCATTAATTTCGGCCCTGTTTCTAATGGCTCCTCTAAGATAAACACCAAGTGATCTGCAAATGCCTGCAATTTATATTCTTCTCTCTTAATTCTCATACCTTTTATCTCCTCATTTTGTCTTATATTTCTGTTCAATACCTTCAATGTCACGAGAACAGAGGACATCCCTGTCTTGTACCTTTCATAATATTTACCTTCTCTGTCATATCTCCATTTATCATCACCTTTGCTGATCGTGTTATGATAAATTGTTTTAATCATAATTACAAATCTCCCCCCAAAATCCATAGTTTGTAATTGTGTTATCATAAATTGCCAGTTCACATTGTCAAACGCCTTCTGTGCATCAAGAAACATCAACGCCATTTGTTTTTCAGGATGTGCTTCATAATATTCCAAAGTATTCAAAATTATTCTCATATTATCTCTAATCTGTCTCTTAGGTAAAAAACCATTTTGATCTGTGTGTATAAATTCATTTAACAATTTATTTAGCCTTTCAGCCTTTATTGATGCAAATATCTTGTAATCCGCATTTAACAGGGAAATCGGTCTATAGTATTTATTTGTTGCAGATCTGTCTCTTCTTTCAGTATAAGGGTGATATATGCCTCCATCCATGAATTTGGTATCTTCACTTCTACCATAAGTTCATTAAATACTTCCAGCATTGTATTACCTATAACATTCTGAAATGTTTTGTAAAACTCTGCTGGTAATCCATCTGGACCGGTGTTTTACCATTCTTTTGTTTTTTAATTCCTTCTGTTAATTCCATCATCATTATTCTCTTTTCTAACGTCTTTTTAAATTTCTCTGGTATTTTAGGTAGTTCAGCTTTTTCTAAATATTGTTTTATCTTTTCTCCTACGACTTTCTCTTGCGGATAGAGTTTCTCATAATAATTCTGAACTATTTTTTTCTTTTCCTCGTTCCGATAACATACAGTTCTTTCCTCATCCATTAATTGATTAATTAACTTTTTTTCTTTCTCCTTTTTCATTTTATATGCCAACCATCTTCCTGGTTTATTTGCATTTTCAAAGAAATTTTGTTTGGAAATCTTTATTTTAAATGCCAAATCTTCTTTTTCAATTAAATTCAATTCATGTTTTTTCAAGTCCATTTGGTTTTTAATCCTCTTATTTCGTGTATCTTTCTGTAATTCCATCACTAATTTCTTATACTCCTCTTCCAATTTTTTTTTGAGTTTGTCTCTTCTTTTTGTTCCTTTTTCCCGAATAAGTCATTACCAGTCCTTGGATATAAGCTTAGCTGTGTCCCACACATTTTGTAATGAAGTATCTTCTTTGTTTGTTCGAACTCCTTTTCATTCAGTATTGTTTGATTTAATGTCCATCTTAATCTCTTTTTTTGTCCCTTCCATGTAACTGTGATTGGATTATGGTCTGCCCATGTGCTTGCTTCAACATTTATATCTTGTATATTAGCTAATAAATCAGTTGACATCCACATCATGTTTATTTTAGACCATGACATATGTCTATTTGAATAAAATGTATATTGTTTTCCCTTCGGATAGCTTTTTCTCCAAGCATCTTAAATGCTTAATTCCTCCACCATTGTAAAAAAAAGTTTTTGGAAGAGTTTTCCTGGGCTTCTTATTTGTCTTTGTAGTTTTATAGTCCAAGTCTACTTCTATTATTGCGTTAAAATCACCTATCATACATATATTTTCATATTCAAGTTCTATTATTTTCCTGTGTAATTTTCCATAAAAATCTTCTTGGTTGTCATTTGGGGCATATATTGCCACTAAAAGTGTTTGTTTATGGTTGAATGTTGCTTCCACCATTAAGATTCTCCCTTCTTCATTGGCAAATATTTATTTGGATTCTATTGACTTTTTAATATACAATGCCACTCCTCTCTTACTTTGATGTGTCAATGCGGTGTATACTTCTCCCAACTTTGAATATTCCAAAAGTTTTTTGTGTTGTTTTCTAATATGAACTTCTTGTAAATATATTATATCCATTTTTAATTTATCCAATTTGTTGAATGTTCTTTTCTTTTTTATTGCCGAATTTAGTCCATTTATATTTATCGATATTTCTTCTTCCATAATTTACTTGTTAGTTGCTTTTGCTGATCTAGTCATTCTTGTCTTTCTTTGCTCTTTAGCCTCCTTTGCCCTTGCCCTTTCTATCATTGCTTTTTCCTCTCGTTCCTTTGCCATCTCTCTTGTTTGTTTATCTTTCTCCTCTATAAGTTCTTCCTAGTCTCTATTCTCTCTTTCCTTCCTCTTGTGGCCCCTTTCCTTCCTCTTGTGGCCCCAAATATTGATCATAAAATAATTCAGCTTTCTCTAATGAATCTAGTCTGTGTCTTTGTTCCTGCCAATTCACCAGTATTCCTTCCAGTATAAGCCACCTAAAACTCACCCCTTTTTTAATTAAACATTTTGTCAAAAACTGATATTTTTTTCTCAAGTCTCTAACTCTTCTTGGTATTTGTGTCAGCACCACTATCTCTTTACCTTTATATTTTATCGGATTATTCCTTGCTATCTGTGAAATCTCTGTTCTTATTGCTTTCGTAGTAAATCTTACATGAACCTCTCTAGGTAAATTGTGTCTCATTGCGTATCTAGTGTGTACTATGAATATGTCATCAATCTCATTTAATATCTTTTCCTTAGTATCCTCCATTGCTTCTGCCAACAACTCTGCCATTACCTCAGCTAAGTTTTCACCCTTCACTTCTTCCATAGTTTGCAATCTTAAATAATAATCTGCTCTATCCATCCCTAAGGAAATAATTGTTTTCTCCTGATTTTTGTCTGTTGTTATAAATCTATAATCCAGCTCTCCTACTCTTTTTTCTGTTGATTCTGCTTTTTCTTCCACTTTTTGTATTCTTTGTTCATTTTTTTCCATCATCCCCTTGACATCTTTTAACTCCCCTTCTACTTTTCCCATTCTCTCATCTAATCTGCCTATTCTTTCTTTGAAATCTTCATGTAGTGCCTGTGTCATATTTTTCAATTCCAATTGCATAGTGTTGGTTTTCTCTTGATATGCCATAGTATCCAATGTTCTCTGGGTCGCAGGGCTAGAAGTCATTGAAGAAGCTGTTGAAGGCAAATGTGTTGTTGTTTTCTTCATCTCGTGATGTCTTAAAGCTCTCTTGATATTTATAATCCACCAAATTTATAATCCAAATGTGATTTGTAATCCAAGTATTTAATCCATCCCATTGGGAGGACCATAAAATAAAGCCAATAAAGAGAAAAGGAACCAACCAATCCAAGCAAAAATAAAAATAAAAAAAGAAGGAAAAAGAAGTCTGTACCACAGGTTATAATCCCAATCAAAATCTCACAATAGCTTCTTGTTCTTCAGGTTCTTCTTTACCTTAATCCAAATTATGTCTAATAAGCAAAAAGTTTAGAAAAAGAAAAAAGAAACAAAAAAGAATAAAAAAAGAAAGTAACAGAACTCTGTATATCCAAAAAAAGGGAAAAAAGGAAAAAAGAAAAAAAGCCAATAATAAAATCCACCACTGTCACCGACAAACTGCACAAACTTTTAGTTCCAAATCAAAAAATTATAAAGAAAAGATAAAAAGAAAAAAGAAAAAATATCCCAACAGCAAGGCGAGATGGAAGATTTCTATAATCTTTCCTGTTTCTTTCTCCTTTTACAAACTTCAAGAGGTGCACTGCTTCAGCTAGTACAAAAACAAAGCTCTCAGTGTTCCACTCTGTTAAACAAAGCACTTTCTTATCAGCTCAGCAGACATTCTCAAGGCCATTCTTGTTCTTGTTATTTAGTTCGTTGTCCCTTCCCCTGGTGCCTCTAAATGGAACTATAGTTCATTTTCAAATGGGAACAATAAAAAAGATTGTAAAAATAGTTCATTCAATCACTTTAAACTTAATTGAGCTTCAGTTATCGCAAATAAAAAATTGAAAATACTCAATCAGGCTTTCTGTACTTCTCAAATCAATTCCAGCTCATTTCAATTTTTTCTTCTTTATTTAGGGCCCACCGCTTTCTTCACCCCTGTAATACCGGAGGCGGGTCGGTTAACACCCACCCACTCGCTCCTCCTCTCTTTATGCCATTTCTCTTTTAATAACTTTTCCCAGAAGGTTGTAAAAAGAAAAAAAACATATATTTTAACAAAAATCACATATCTCACCCAGACAATCCACACTGCCTTTTACTTTTGCTTTTCTCTTGTGACCGCCCCAGCTTCGTAATGGTTCGCAATGGCCGTTTTCCCAGCTGTCGGGTTGAGAGGCTTCTTCCAACTAGCCAGGGAATTTGCGACTTCCCTGTGCTTGCCAGTCTGTGCCTCCCTCATTCACCATCCCTACAGGACAGCTTCGGTCAAAAAAGACCCCCTGACAGCTGCAATATCGACGATTCTTTGGGAGCCCCTGAAGAAAGCATCGTTTCGCAGCGACGCAGGCCACGCCCTCCCACGCCACTCTAATTCTTGTGTTGTTTAGTTCTAACATGATTTTCATGTTCTGTCACTGAATGTGGCAATATCAAATTATTTGAATTAGTTTATTAATCAGAATTTTATGCTATAAAAAGCAAGATGGGAAAAAGTTTTCACAACGGCAAGATAGATTTCTAATATTTGATCTTGATAAACCCACAATCTGTATCTATAGGTGCAAGGTATGGAATTCATGTATTTACTTATTTTTACTTAAATATTGATTCCATAGCAGAGTACAAAATTAGGATTATAAATTATATTATATTAAATTAAATTATAAATGTAATATAAAATTGGGAAAATAGGATTTTACTATGCTTTGCATGTGATTTCTTCCACTAAATGGTAAGGACTCATTTCATTAATTTTCTCCTGTTGTGATTTATATGAACTATGTGAGTTGCCAAAAAAAGAAATAGAAATAGAAAATATTTGGAGGTCAAAGAGTGTTCAGTTAAAAATTGCTCATCACTACATTAACCATATAACTGAAAGAATTGTCAAACAGAGCAAAATGGAAGGAGACTTCTTAGGATAACCATTTTCAAAATAATATAGAATGGCAATAGCACTTAGACTTATATACTGCTCCATAGTGCTTTACAGCATTTTCTGAGCAATTTACAATATCAGCATATTGCCCCCAATCTGGGTCGTCATTTTACCAATTTCTGAAGGATGGAAGCAGGGGTGAAATTCAAAAATTTTCCCTACTGGTTCTGTAGACGTGGCTTGGTGGGCGTGGCAGGGGAAGGATACTGCAAAATCTCCATTCCCACCCCACTCTGGAGCCAGCCAGAGGTGGTGTTTGCTGGTTCTCCAAACTACTCAAAATTTCCGCTACCGGTTCTCCAGAACCTGTCAGAACCTGCTGAATTTCACCCCTGGATGGAAGGCTGAATCAACCTCGAGTTGGTCAGGGTCAAATTCCTGGCTGTGGGCAGAATTAGCTTGTAATATTGCATTCTAACCACTGCACCACCACAGCTCCTAAATCACAGTATTTAATATATAGACACATTACCTTATATGGCCACTTCTTTAATAAGGTATACCACAGATTAGACCAGATCAGACCACAATGACCCAAAATGATATGTAAACTTACATCCAATAAACCACATTTGTAAATGAAATGAACTAGAAAGACTAATTCAGTTTATATATTCATCTCTTCTAACTGACTCTTCTTAATGTCCATTATTGCTCACTGCCTTTTAATCATATCTTGCTTCTTTATAGAAACCTCTCTTATAAACATCCTATAATTCAAGTTGAGGAAATTATACATACACTTTTCAACCATTGTCTAGGATCAATGTTAGGTATTGATACTGAAAATGTTATGAAAACATTATCTTAGACAAAATTAGATTTCTCACCTGTCAGTCAATATTGTTTTGCATTTTTTCAATTACAAAGTAATATAACAGTTTTTTGCAGTGAAAATAGATGGCCATGGAAAATAATTGACATTTCCACTGAAAGAATTGTGAAAGCAGTATAACATGTTGAAGGGTAAAGAGAAAGTTATTTTTATTTTTCTTTCTTCTAATTATTTGTGATAGTGAGATTCTTCTGAAATTTTTCTTCAATGGTACCTTGATAGAATGGAAGATAACAAGTGAAAAAATGGACCCCTGTCAGAGAAAATTCAGCATAAATTACATTTAGTATTAAACTGCTGTTCCAAGTCTTTTGTCATTCCATTTGGGTCTGCCACTAAGTAGGATGCAAGAAATTGTAAAGAAGAATTAATTTCATCATTTAACAGCAGTAAAAAGGGTGTTTTGTTTTATTTTGGGATATTTCTTTTATTGGGCATGATTAGAGAATTGTAGTTATTGAACTATTATCACAATAGTTGAAAATGATTACAATGTTATTCAATTGCTGAATGGTTAGATATCACAGATCAGAAGCAACCACAAATTGATTAAAACCATTAAAAATTAAATCATTTGTACAAAATGTTCTTCTGTAATTTCCTTTATTTCTGTCCAAGGAAAAAAATACATTGGTGTATTGAACACATAATAAAAAATGCTAACATATAATGATATATTTTAACATTTGTTCAAATATCACATCAAAAATAACATCAATACACCAATATGTTTTTACTTGGATAAAAATGAAGAAAGATGCAGAAGATCATAAAAAGAATATTGGATGTTTCCAGATGTTTCCATGTATAGAAAGTGACAACCCTTTCTATAACTGAAAAGAACTAATACTATCATTGAACATACTGAAGTTATTTATTTGTCAGAATTCATATAAATGTAATCCCAGTGTTCTATGCAGTGAATAAGCAGTGTTAATAAACTATTCATGTCAAGATGTTGGGGAGATAGTAATGAACAAGTAAGTTTATAGTAGCTAGAGCTCCTGGTATTGAGTCTTTTCTGAATCAACAATCTAAGCTTTAAGTCAGGAAAATAGCAGTTACTAAATTCTACAGTACAAAATTATTTGTGACAGTTCAATTAACATTCTGTTTTAGTATGGAGCAATTTTGTGTCTGATTTTCTATTTAATATGTGAAGAGCAGCCATTGACATATTCTAATACATCAAGAGTTTTACACATCATAAAATCACTTGCAAATGAATTCAACTAGATAATTAATGGAAGTTATATTCAATATAGCTAAGAAAGTTCAACTAATATAGGAGTAAATAAAACCAAATAATGTATTATTTATTAAAACTGACATTTGGTTTAGTGATATTGACAAATGATGCTGAATTTTACTCTGTAAGCTGAAGGGAGTACAGAGGTATTTCTTATGTAAGGAACAAATGATTGAAGACTAGGACTATAAATCTATACAGTTTTTGTATATATACACAGACATACTTGCATAATATCCAGTGTTCCTTCAGATTAAGGATGGGGTTAAATCTCATTAATAAACACATAAAATCAAATGCAATAATTAGAAATATAGTTGTACAGTAAACATTTTGTTTCTTACAGGATCCAATCTGGGTCACTCACCGGGACCAGAGAATTAGTCCTCTGAGCTTTTGGACTTGTGTGAAGACCATCCTCAGGGAATATTTCTCTACCAGAATGTTTGCTTTGGGCTATTCCATATGTTGTATTTATGTGCTACCTGATTGTGTGTGGCTTTTTATTTGTTGATTGGGGTATTGATGGCTGGCAATTAAGTAGTTGGCTGTTTATTTATTTATTTATTTATTTTATAAAATTTATATGCCGCCCAACTCCCGAAGGACTCTGGGCGGCTTACATCATAAAAAAATAAAACATATAAAAGCAATTTAAAAAAAAAAAACTCTACACATTCTGAGTTTCTATCCACTGTGACATAAAAAAAGTTGCATCAGAATACTATATGGCAGGATAAGAACCCATTGTAGTACACAGCAAGCAAAACAACTGGAGAACAGTGAACAATTCAGGCAGAATGGGTACCAAGCATTTATCACAAGATGCCTGTGCAACAAACAGGGGGGAGAAAGGAAGAAAGAAGGTAAAATACCAACTATATGACACACCCTGCCATACATCAAAAACATTTTGGAAGCAGTAGAACACAGCTTGATCTGCAAGTGGGCATCACCCACTGTCCACAAGCTACCATATGAGGACAAAACATGCACTACAAAGATTGTAAGTGGGAAAAACGTCTACTGTAATTTACAGGATTCCTGGTATGGATTGTCCCTCTGACCAGGGGTGGGTTCCTCCCAGTTTGGACCGGTTTGCGCGACCCGGTAGTGGCCCGCTGGTGATGTCACAATGACGTCAGCGAACCGGATCGGTCGGTGCCGGTCTGTGGGCGCCGCCATCTTTTTTTAAAAAAAAATTGAATTTTTTTAAAAAATTTTAATCCCCCCCCTTATGAGCATGTGCAGAAGCCGAGTTCCGGCACTGTGCATGCGGTCACCATCTTTTTTTTTGGCTTTGTTTTTTTGGATTTTTGTTTATGTGGTCGCATGCACGCGCACCCACGAGGCACGCCCAGGCGGCGTGGGAGGGAGTGAAGCGGCAGCGAGGTAAGTTGGAACCCACCCCTGCCTCTGACTATGTAGGACAAGGGGAGGAAGCTAACCACCAGATTGCAAGAACATGAGCGAGAGTTAGATGAGGAGACCCAAACTCATTGGTAGCCTCATATTGCAATGAACAAGGACATGCATTCAATTTTGAAGCTACTAAGATTGTTGGCTGAGCAGGGACAAAGTCATCCAGAGAAATGATTTAAGCCTGGGAAACAGGCCCTTTATCAATCAATAGGAGTGCTGATTTACCACCAGTTTACCACGTATTTGGAGCCAAGAGCACAAAGGCACAAGGAAACAACACTTAACAACCTAATAGCTGGCCATCAATATCCAAATTAACAACTAAAAGCCACACACACAGCCAAGCACCATATAAATACTATGCATAGAACATCCCAGTGCATACATTCTGTAGAGAGAAAAGTTCCCTGAGGATGTGCTCCAGCATGAGTCCAAAAACTTGGAAGAATAAACCTCTGGTCCTAGCGACCAACTCCATCTGGCTGATAGCTTCCAGCTTTTAGGAAACCACTGACCAACTATTATTTTTTTGTAGACTTTTCTTGAAAGGAATTTATTGGTCTGCTTTAGGATTAAGCTGGGGAGGGGTGGTTATCTGATTTTAAAACCATACTGATATTTTACAGGAGTTTATGGGTTTTCCAATTTTGTTTTGTAATCTTCTTGATCATACATTAGTTTCACCCTGCAAAGGCCCTGAAAGGATTCCTATTTTAAATAAACAATTTTGTATTGATTATTTTGTAAAGTTTTTCTTTGAATTTTTTATGGCTTACCCATGATTCTGGACAATCAGGCATGATACTTTGGAACAGTTTGGTATAGATATGGGGTAGGGAGAGAATTGGATAAATAGAGCTATAAATGACATTCACTTTCCAGTATGTTCACTAATGTTTCACTATGCCCCAAGGTACTAACGTTCTCATTTCTAAATGAAAAAATACTTTTCCAGCCTCCAGGAAACCATGTGTTCATTTCTTTTAGCACAATTCTCTTTCACTGGTATTCACTTTAAATTTGCAATGCAATATTGAACATATATTCCTTTGAAATATATAATAGGTTACAAAAAGAAATAATTTTTTCCTGTTCTACGGTATACTTTATTTTATTACTATTATAAAACTTTTAAAGTACATTTGACCAACTTTGAGAGTAATTCAGGTTCTGGGAAAGTCTCTGTGGAAAGCTTACATGTGAAATCTGATGGGAAAATACTTCTACTTGACTGTAACTGCATTGGGCACTGAGATGTTTATTTCAGATTCTGATTGTATATCCACTGACCTGTTAAAAGAGCTTCCTTATTTTCATTTTGAATCTAGTAATCAGTACTCTCCACAGTTCAGTTATTCCAAGACTGATTGTTTGGACTTTCTCCGCATGTTATCATATTATATCTATAAAGGACTGATTCTTATTTTAATGTATTCAGTCACCATGATGATCTCATTTTGTGTCTGGCCTTAGGGCTTTTCAATAGATTTGTAAAATCAACCATAACATTCCTGCACGATATAGTGTGCGGGAAAGGATAACTGGATTATTAGTTATTTTTAGACTGATGTTGCTATGAAATGAAAGGTTACTATTTATCAAAATGTTATTTCTTGCACTATGCCTTCCCTTTAGGATGATCTCTGTAGACCAGATAAATATATTTATAAAATCTGTACATATTTATAAAATTTAGATCAAATCAAATAACTAATTGGGATTATTCCTTGCAGAATTATCATGGCTATACAACTTCTGAAGATAAGACTCGACATTTGTAATATTAAGAGAGATTTTCACTTTGTACAAACTAATCTCATTTGTACTTTCTAAATTTATTTTTAAAATAAAAATATTCTTTAATACATTAAATATATTATATTTAATATATTAATTAAATACATTAAATTAAATTTAATCCACTGGAGATTTTTAAGAAAAAATTGGACAGCTACTTATCTGAAATGCAGGGGTGGGTTCTAACTTACCTCGCTGCTGATTCACTTCCTCCTGCACCACGTGGCTGCATGCGCATTGCATGCCACGTGGCCATGCCGCACGGGAGCGTGCGCATGCGCAGTGATGAAAATTTGAAAAAAAAAAGCCAAAAACAAGATGGTGGCGCATGTGCAGTGCCGGGGACTCGGCTTCTGTGCATGCGCAGAAGAAAAAAAATAGCAAAAAATTCCCAAAAACAATTTCCCCCCCCAAAAAAAACCAAAATTCCCAAAAAAAAGATGGCGGCGTCCACGGACCGGCACCAACAGAACCGGCTCCATGACGTCACCAGTGGTTTGCTACCGGTTCTATAGAACCGGTGCGAACCGGGAGGAACCCACCTCTGCTGAAATGGTATAGGGTTGAGCAGGAGGTTGGACTAGAAGACCTTCAAGGTTCTTCCAGCTCTATTCTGATTGACGTTATTAAGTTATTGAGTTATGACATGCACTTTCTATAATTTGCAATGGTTTAAACATCAAAATAAAACTCTACCACTATGCATATATTAAGGGAAAGACTTATTTTGAAGAAAATTGTTAGCAAAAACTATTTTTCTAATAATATATTAGAATAAACATGCACTCAAATACATTCATATTTTCTTACATTATTTAAGAACTCAATGGATGAGTAGAGTCATGAACTATTTATAGTTGATCTTGTGAGATCATTAATATTCTAAATTTTTCACAAGTTGCTCTGACATTTGATGGCATGTCAATGGATTTTGAATTTCTATTAAAATTCTCTTGAGGTTTTAGTATTGTCTTATGACATTATAAAACATTTTGAGTTTTTCACATGAAAGCTATAATATTTGGCCAATAAATCATTAAAGCAGCAACTTAATGAGATTTTGAAAATCTAAACAAATATTTATTTTACCATGGATGGCTGACTTGGGAGGCTGTTACACATCTAGCTAGGTGCACCTTGTTGCTGATACTATTGATCTGAAAATAGACTGAGACAAAATTAAGATTTGGAATAATAATCAGAACTAAATTTGACAGTTTAATCAATCCATAATGGATTCATTTCAACTGATTTTAGACTTGGCTTCAGTAAAAAGATGTTTTGATTGATCGAATGGATGACAAGTTCTAAGATAAGGATAGGAGCACTGTCTTGGTAAATCTCTGGGATCCTTTTGTGACTTTTCATGATATTTCTAAATCTGTTCTTAATGTGGACTCTGTGTTTCAGATGAACAGTGTTGTACAGAACTTCTGCTTCAGTTTGAAGGATTTATTCAAAAAAGTAATACTCATAGTTGTCCATTCTGTCAAGTTCTTTGATACTGCTTGGTTTATTGAATTGCTGGTGACATATAGCTCTCATTCTTCTTTTTATGAGATTGAGAATCAATTGGGACAAGTTAGTGTCCAATTGTTACTTTTTTCCTTGGACATTTTTAATTCACTCTTCAGCAAAGTTTTTTTTTTCTGTATATGAAAAGCAAAATACAGTTATGGGGATAACCAATATTACTGTGGGGTAAAATAATGCATTATTAATTTGGGAGATAAAAATGTCTGAAAAGTACCTTATGTGATACTAAAAGACTAAGATTGGCATCAGAATGTGCTTTTCTCAAGAATGATTTTCACCAATGGTCTTCTTTCACTGTCTCTTGGAGAACATGTGGGAATTCAAAGAAATCCTCTGCAGATGACTGTAGAAGTGAAGGTTTTGTTTTCATGTTGCCAGATCGGAAGCCATACAAGACTATCATAAATAAGAGCATTTAAAAGGATAGTGATTAATATTGTTGATTACTGGGTTTGCTGTGGTTTACCTTAATGTATGGATTTTTTTCAATTTTCCTGTGTTTTAAACTATATGCAAATTTAAGATATTAATTAGTGATCGGTAACTTATAAATTAAATAAATTAATAATGTGTGCAAAATAGGTATTATTTACCTAACTACTTACATGAATTTCTATGTTGCCCAGACTTCAATATACCAATTAACACAGAAGTAAATGGCATATGTTTGTCGTTTTTTATGTGGCGGAGTTTTAAATGCTGGAGTCACGTATGTGTGAGTTGGGCAGCTATATAAACATGTTTAATAAATAATTAATTATTCTCATAGATTACAGTCACTCTAAAATGTCATTTGGAGTAGAAATATTGAACACGCATATTTATATATTCTCATTTTTTAATTTTGTTTTTTTTTAGTTTTTTACTTTTTGTATTTCTATTTAATATGCTTTTTTAAAAGCAATAGAAAAAAGACATATCTCTCTTCCTACAAAATACTACCAGAACAACCTAGGTTTGGAACAGATAGTATCCTTTGGAACATTTAACAGTCTAATATTTGACAGAAAAAGGAAGCAAAGGTAGTTTATTCTGGATCTTCTTTTTCTCCTGTTGAATTTACAGTTGGTGGAATTTCAGCTATATTAAAATATCTATTTATATTCTTTAGTCAATAATTTAAATCAATCTTAATCAATAATGTACATAAATCGTTGGTTTACTTTTCATATTTAAACAGGCCTATATGTTCATAAATCTGATTTCACATACGGATGTTGATCAGCTGGTTCAATGGCAGTATTTCACAAAGTTGGATTATTTGTAAATTTATAGATGGAGAAAAAAATGAAGACTATATGATAGTAAGACCAAGGTTTGGTAGACTGCAGTCTGATCAGTCCCTGGAGTCCAATCATACTCTGACTTCTTGCATAGGCAATGTTTTTCAACATCTGATAGTCCCCTGTGCATAATTTATGATTATTATAAATTCCATTAACTTCTACCAGATCTGGATTGCAAAAATTTGAAGCAGCATAAGATGACAGTAAAGAGATACAGAAGACTCCTTTGCTAATATTTAACACAGAATTTTGCAGTCCAGGCCTGGAAGCTGTAATTCAACTAAAGTATATATAAAACTGTAATTCTTAGTGCAACTAAGTCGAAATACGAATTACTAAAAATGCAAATATTGCACAGAATTTCATAATACACTTTGACAGTATATTTCACACTTTGTTATTTGAAAACTAATTCTAATTGTAAGATTAATGTTAGAAAGCTAGCATGCTAGAAACAGAGTACTAGACTCTAGCATTAAAGTTATTTACAAAGATGCCCTTGGGCTGCATGTAGGGATTATAAGAAAATTAGAATATTAAATAGCAAGTGATCAAAGCTTTGATTTAAGTTGCCCATTTACACACAAGAAAAATATGGTGATAAATTAAGCTAGTAAGAACAGGAGCATTCTGGGAGAAGAGGAAGGAGCAACTTTATCAGCTGCTTTTGGTAATTCATCATTTTGTGACTTGTCACAAAAGATTTCTAAAATATCTACCAGTATATAGAGGGTATTCTACTATGGTAGAAAGGGATCAGAATATTCTTTCAAAAATTCAAATATTCCTCTCAGCCTTAAGGGTACGAAATTGTTAAAGCTGGCAACTTTTTTTTTACAAATAGCATATTTCATATAATGCTTTTCTTCTGTCTCCTACTGATTATGGAAGAAGTAGACATCATGATCCCTGTGGATGATTTTTAATTTTTTTTAATCTCATTTGTAACATAATGCAAATATGTGGCATATTATGAATTAGCAATAGCAATAGCACTTAGACTTATATACGGTTTCACAGTGTTTTACAGCCCTCTCTAAGCGGTTTACAGAGTCAGCATATTGCCCCCAACAATCTGGGCCCTCATTTTACTGACCTCAGAAGGATGGGAGGCTAAGTCAACCTTTATTTATTTATGAATAATTATACTATGTGATTGCCACCCATTTACTTATTACTGTTAAATATATGGAAAAAATCTTAGTGTGTGTAAGTCTGATAATTACTCCTATACTATAGACTACACTATAATATTCTGACCAATAGGAATATATAATCCATAAAATATTAATAAATATTATGTGTACATATATAATAATTACTGGACAATTTGTATTTTATATTTGTATTTCCCAGGTGTCTGCATTGTGCACTCTAGGTTACTTACACAAACTGTGCAATTCCTCTCAGTGCAGTTGGGCCCCTGAAGTCCCCACCTCAATGAAAAGCAAAGAGACATTCTCACAGATGATCCAATTGTTGGATTCTCCTTTTCTTGATTTGAACAGCATACAGGATACAGTTTATACTTACCTGTACATTCAAAAGCTGGATTCCATTTCTTAGTCACATTACAGTGTGGCCATGCTTTGAAAAAGACAGAGAAATTTAAGTATAAATTAAGTATAGTTGCTTTCCTCTTTTTCACAGCTTGCCGGTCAGGATTCTATAAAGCATTTGCTGGAAATATAAAGTGTTCCAAGTGTCCTCCACACAGCCAAACCTTCGTGGAAGCAACATCTGTATGTGGTTGTGAAAAAGGTTACTTCCGAGCTGATAAGGATCCACCAACTATGGCATGTACCCGTAAGTTTAATTGATCCTGGTGTTTAAAATTCTTCCCTTATTCCTCTTTATCTTAAAGGATAAAAACAGCATTTGTTTTTGCTAACCAAAAATGCAAATTAGTTTTTCCTTTAGACCCAAGACACATGTATTGAAAAAATATCCCTCAGTCTTATGTATCATCAAAACAACAACACACTGCACTACCTTCATTATTAATAGAATAATTACAGTTCAGGAACATTTGGGTGGTAACTAGTGTTTGTTTTTCTGGATGTGATTCTGTGTGTGTATATATGTATATATATAGATATATATATATAGATATACCATAAATTGATTATGTGGCATAATTGTGAACTCAGCAATACATAAATAAACCTTCTAAAGGATCCAGGATTTAAACTGCAAGGTGTGTAAGAGTAAATTTTTACCTTTTCCTTTCACTGCACAGTCTGGGAGAGTGGATGAATAAGATTATAGGCACATCCTTGATACTAATGTTGCTGTTATTTCTGAGATATTCATTTGATTCCTTTGATTATACTAAGTTTCTTAGGTGGGACCAACTTACCTGTCTAAGTAGTGCATATCATATACTTTTCCTTTAATACAATAATAAGCATTCACTACTTGTTAGATCTGAAGAAGATTGGAATATAATGTATGCATAATTTAAAATTATCCATGTATTTGCTTGCCTAAACAAAATATATAACATAAGGAAATTCCAGAGTGTATTACTCACAGATGTCTGCCAAAAAGGCTATGACTGCCAGGTTTTTCCCCCCAATGTGATATATAATCTATGTATAATGTATAAGTGATAACAAAGCAATCAGGCCACATTCATAAAATCCCAATGACACATAATTTAGCAGAATCTGTGGATTATAATTAATTGTCTCTCTTTCTTCCAAGTTCTAAATCTTAGTAAATGATTCACTGCATGTCATTACAGCTTAATATGTGCATGAAATCACAGTTTAGTTGGCATAATTTAATGGCAATTAAAAACCTATTTAATCGTCATGCAAATTGGCATGAGGGCCCTTGAGTATGAAGGGTGTCTATTTCTTAAGAATCTGCACACTGTCATTTCTATACTTTTAAACACTCCTACTACAATTGATAACAATTTTCCTGTTCACAGCAGTACAAATGGACAATAAATCATATTTTTGTTATAAACAAAGTCTAAAATCCTCTGTACCTTGATTAACTATGAAAAATTAGCAAATTGTAATTTTTTAAAAAATAACTTGGGCATAATTTGATGTTTAAATGTTATTTATACAGAAATAACAAAGATTGTGGTGGCATCATAGTGATTAACAAATTTATTATGGGTTACATTTCCATGGAATACAATTTATTTCATCTATACAATTTATTATATCCTGAATTACAAATAAAGATTCATATGCCTTAGTGGAGGAGGAGTTAAAGAAATGAAATACAGAAAATATTGGCAGCACAACCAAATTATTATTAGTGGACATACAGAATTTTATGGCCAGTTGGTATAGGCAGTAAGAAGATTTTTTTTAAAAAAATATTGTTTTTATTAACAATAAACACTTCAAAATAGTAACAGCATCTCTCCAGAAGCTGAACTCCATTAGGTTTTGAATACTTCTTATCATAAATGTCACATTTATCTCAATTTATTATTGTAGGACAAAACAAATAGGATCCAAGATGGTTTGAAGCATTTTAATACTACAATTCCATGATTTTTTAGAATAGATGAGAAATCCATTGATATTTTTATGTTAATAATTTGATTTTGGTTCTCTTAAATAGTGCAAGAATACAAAATGCAAATGCATGCCAAAACCCATAGTTTGATCTTTTGTTACAGTTCACAAATAAAAAATAATCATAGCAAAATGCTCTTTACCTATGGGGAAAAGATTCATGAACATATAACATATGAACAATAAAATGAATTCATATTTACTTTTTCTGTCATTTTTTTAAACTTTAAGTTTTCCATGTATACAATACAGCCAGGGCTTTTCTCTGCTTGCAGATTGGTTAGTCATTAGCCAAATTATGAGTGGCAACTATACAATAGTTACAAAAGGCTTCAAAACTATCAATCATTTTGTCAAATCTCAGAACAGTCAATCCATCTTTTATACCTGCTTCATCAGCTGCTAGATTCTGCAAGCCATATCTTGAATGTGCTCTGAATTTGGATACTACTTTTAATCTGATTTTATTCCTAGTTGTACATGTTTGTGTTTGCTTAGTTAAATTCTGACGTCCAATTACTATAGAATATTTTACATATATCATTGTAGGAGCAAAAATGAATGTTTTTCCTTTATATATGATATTTGTGAAGAAATTTTAAAAAGAGTTCTTCACAGCTTTTCTCTCATTTATTTCAGTATACCCTCATATATATTTGCCCTACACAATTTGTTTTTGTAAATCAAGGATGGAAGGTACGGTATGTTCTGTGTGAATGTGCATGTTAATATAAGACATTGCTACTTATAAATACTGATTATTTTCTTTTTCCTTTTGTAGGACCACCTTCTGCTCCAAGGAATGTCATCTTTAATATAAATGAAACAGCCCTTATGTTGGAATGGACTCCACCAAGTGACACAGGAGGGAGAAAAGACCTTACCTATAGTGTCATTTGTAAAAAATGTGGATCTGATACCAGCCGGTGTGAGATATGTGGAGGAGGAATCCGATTTGTTCCAAGACATAGTGGGCTTATCAATTCTTCAGTGACTGTGCTTGATTTTGTGTCCCATGCAAACTACACTTTTGAAATAGAAGCCATGAATGGTGTCTCTGAATTAAGCTTTTCACCAAAGCAGTTCACAGCCATCACAATTACCACAGATCAAAATGGTGAGTTTCTTCTTATTTGTGTGTCAGTTAGAGCTTACACAATACAATATGATTAATAATATATTTTGTGAATTATCATTAATAAATATGAAGAAAGTATGCTTGTGCTTTTTCAAATTATTTATACTTCCATAGTCATATTTTGGTTACAGGATACATAATAAGAAACAGTTTGTCAAAACAAGCCTAACTTACTTTTATTTAAGTGATGTCGATTGATGTGGTTTATTTTTCCTTGGACAAGTCTATTTTTAACATTTTATCGTGTGTATAATCCAGGAAATTTTGCTAGTCTATTTATTATCTTAGTACTAGTTTGTGACTTTAATTTAGGAGTCAACTATCAATCTATAAGAAACTCTTGCTTATATGTGCAAAACTACATTTCAGTTATTTAACACATTACTGCATGCTTCATTCATCTAATTTCACAAAAATTACCTTGGTAGCTGGTTTGTTAAGTCCAGATTTAACATTCTTTTTAAGCAGACAACAATATGTATATTCACAAGGTTGTATTAATAAACCTTGTATTAATAAACCTTGTAATTAATTAATTTTGTGGGAGTTTTGAAGACACTGTCAAATATGAATTTAGAGATATTTCCCAGTTATCAAACAATCTTCTACATGTGCATTAAAATACAAAATATTCCATTGTTTATCTGATTGAACAGCAAGGGCATTTTTTTAATCTGTATACATGTGATGTATATAAAAAGATAGGGCCTTTCTCATGTAATTTTGGTTGCAATATTGACTTATTTTTCACTCTCTATTTGTACACTTGTTTTGGACAATAACATGTGTCACTAATATTATTACATGTACATCAGGGGTGGGTTCTAACTTACCTCGCTGCCAGTTTGCTTCCTCCCGTGCTGCTGGAGGAAAAAAAATTCAAAAAAAAAAAGCCAAAAACAAGATGGCGACACATGCGCAATGCCAGAAACTCGGCTTCTGCGCATGCACAGAAGAAAATAAAATAAAAAAAAATTTAAAAAAGATGGTGGCGTCCACAGACCGGCACCGACTGAACCGGATCCGTGACATCATCGTGATGTCACCAGCGGGTCGCTACCGGTTTGGGCAAACCGGTCCAAACCGGGAGGAACCCATGTCTGATGTACATGGGAGAGGTTTCTAGTTTTAAGAAGAACAACAATGACATTTCCTTAATCTGTATTTTTATCAATTTTAACATTTTTACTGTAGGTTTTATCAATTCATGAATTATGTTAAATTTTATTCAGCTTTATTTTTTAACTGAAGCCCTTCATTTTATTATTAATGACTTGAGTTGCCTTCCTTGGGCAATGGTAGAATATAAATCAATTAGACAAAGGAATAATCTGAAGATCCACACATTGTTAAACAATGCCTGTTATTAACAATGCATGTTAAACAATGTGTGAAACTGAATTGAAGTATAGCATTAAGCCGCTTTAATCCCCTTATTTACTTTAATGCATTTATATCCATTATAAAATATATTTATATTCAAAATATTATGTTTTTCTAGGGTATAATATACTATTTATTAGAATAACTGCAGATGATTAGCATTATTAGAAGTAAATGATATAAACAAATAAAATAGTGAAGTATATAATTATTCAGGTAGCACTAAGAACTGACAAGCCCTTTTTTCTGTTGTTTTGAATGTGTTGTGCAATGTTAAGTATGGGAAAATATTGTCATTGAATTATATACAAAGTAGAAATAACCAGTTTAATTCAAACATTTTCTGTAATGATGTGCAGTAATTGACAGTAAGAGAAGCAATTCTATAAAATGCAAGATCATAAATGATGATGCTGTGTGCAATTATTATTGAGCAACTATAGAAATACTTAAAATATTAAATTCCTAGATAATTTTTTCTGCTTGCACAAAATACTGTCAAACTAAAAGTTAGGGTTATATAGTGTGTTTTCTCCATAGTAGGTGGAGCTAACCTCCAAGAATGGGATGACACCGTCCCTTCAGCCAATAAGGACCGAGTCTGACAATTGAATATCCTTTGTGTCCTGCCTCACTTCCCCCTCTTTGACTCGGTCCTTGGCCTGAATAGGACGCGTGTAAAATTGCTCCCATTCTTGTGAAGATTTCTTCTGTCATCGGATACCTACTCTCTTCATTGTGAGTTCTCCCCAGCTGACTGCCCTGTCATCGCAGCTCCTGGGTCGAGTGTGGCGTGAGCTCTGGCTCTCCCCACCTGTCATTGAGCTGAGGGCCTTTTTGAACTGTCCGGGGGATCCCCCGTAGTTTGGCCTCAAGGAGCCTTGCTCCGTTGTGATTCCGGCTCTGTTTGCGGCTTAGCGGTCTGGCATTTTTAACGCAATCTCTAACTGTCACAGGAGCCTTGCGCTCGAGTGACCGACTGCCAGGAAAGCTTTCGCGCTCTTTCCGCTCTAAGGGCCGTGACTGATTAACAAGTGGGACATATATTGGAGCGAGCTGCCTTCCCACTGAGGACTGTCTCCCACCCTCCAGCAAGGGGTTTTACCTCACAGCCCGGCTTCCCGCCCTCCGGCAAAGGGGTTTTTACCTCACAGGCTGGCATAGCCGCTCGCCGCCTGCCTTCATTCCTGTGGACGGGCCGTTCACGGCTGTCATTCCTCGCCGCTGGCCTCCGATAGTCCCTGCTGTGATCGGCATCGCCCGGCCGGCTGGTCGGCACTACGGTGACTGCGCGTTAATGAGCCTTGGGTCCCTGAGACGTGCCGGTCGTCCGAGCGGCTGCCGGATACCATCTTGCAGCCTCGTGTCTTCGACAGGGTTACTTACATCTAGTGTGTTAGCTGAAGGAAACAATAAAATTGACAAAGAGAAAATAACCAAATCAAGCTCCTAAACAGTTTGAAAGGGAGGGAAAGAACTGGAAGATGGGGCTGAATTTTCTGCTACAATGAATCTCAAGGTAATCACAGGATACCATAAGCCTTGAAAGCAGCCTCCTGTAATGTTAAGCTTTTCAACGATTTTAGCTAAACTCTTGAAGTCTTTGACTGTTGGTTGTATGAAGGCTGATGAAGAACTCTTTTATATGAATAATGAGCCTATTTACTCACATCTTAAATAATCATTGGTATCAAAGATGTGCTTATAATCTTATTCTTGGATTCCAATCCAGACTCTTCCAGACTGCGCAGGGAAAGGAAAGGGTAAAAAATTTGCTCTTCCACATTGCAACTTAAGTCCTGGATCAAAGCTTCTAGGTAAAGAGATCAGTAGCCTCCTGCTGTGGTGAAGGTAAAACAGAACAGCTTCAAGATAGAAAGATTTATACAATCATTTATCTCTTTTTCCTAATATTCCTAACTGGCCCTTAGCTTTTCACTATATATCTCCACATAACTAATGCTGAAATAATAGAATGCTGTTTCAAAAGTAATTAACATAAAGTTTGAATCATTTTAGTAATCCTAGAGCCACTATTCTAGTCCTTGAAATATTCCAAGGCCTTTTATCAACTGAGTTTTAATTTACTTCACAGCTGATTCTCTACCTGTTTCCAGATTTCTTGGGGCAAAAATATGCCTACTGCATTGTCATTGTTAAAACCATGTTAAGGAATAGCTGTCATTTATGGACTGTTGCATTTTGTGCATTTTTATGAACAACCAGAAACAGACATTCATTAAAAATGGATATTTATATACTCTTTTAAATCTTTTATGTGGGGTTACCATTTTATGTATCACTGCATCCTTCCCTATAAAACTTTCTGAATATGGTCAAGGACACTGGGTCATTCTATAATTGATTATCCTCTATTCTATGAAGATTTTTTCAATATAATGACTGTAATGTAATAATTATTGTACAGATGTAGGTAATGTACATACTTAGGTTTTACTGTCAATCTATCATAGATTAACAAAGTTGTTTAAAAAATAAATATAAATAAACTAAGTACCCATGTTGATAATAGCAATAGCAATAGCACTTAAACTTATATATAATCTCATAGTGCTTTTCAGCAGAAGTCCCCAACCAGTAGCAGGGAGGGAGGGGATGGGTTTTCATGCTCAATCTAATCCTGAGCATGTGCAAATGAACCTTTGCGTGTTCACCCACTATTTGTGCAGCCTGGTTCTCAACCGACCACGGCCCGGTAGCAGGCCTGGAGGTTGGTAACCTCTGATTTATAGCACTTTCTAAGTGGTTTACAGAGTCAGCATATTACCCCCAACAATCTGGGTCCTCATTTTACTGACCTCGTAAGGATGGAAGGCTGAATCAACCTTGAGCCAGTCAGGATCAAACTGCTGGCCGTGAGCAGAGTCAGCCTGAAATACTGCGTTCTAATCACTGCACCACCATGGCTCTAATAAACCAACATGACTGTATAAAAGAGCTGACAATGGTAAAAGAAGCATATCTTTTATTTTCTGATATATTTAAAAAGATGTCTTTAATACCATGTCTGAGTCTATACACTTATCCAAATGACTTATCCAAAAGTCTCAAGCATTTGAAACCTTTCTGTTTTTGCCACAGCAAAAAAAAAAAAACTGTGACAAGATTTCAAATGTATGTACAAGCATTACAAGCATCTTAGTTAGCCTTTGTATGTTTACTAACCATTCTTCCTCTTCCTGACCTAAGAACAATTTCTATTACATATTTTTCTATTCTTTCCCTCCATTGAAAGCTATAACTTTTAAAACAAATTAATGTGTTCACTATCTAATATTTTAAAACAATCAGTTCCTACTCGTAAAGTTTTCTGTTGTATGCTGTAGATCAGTGGTTCTCAACCTTACTAATGCCGCGACCCCCCTGTGGCCGTGCCTGCGGGTCGCCGGACAGCCGGTAGCCACGGAAGCGGGAGACTTTGCCCACCCGCCCGGACGACACCATTTGGGTTCTTTTACCCTCTGCACATGCGCAAAGCATTCTGCGCATGCGCAGACGGTAAAAGAACTCAAATGGCGGCATCCGGGCGGGTGGGCGAAGTCTCCCGCTTCCGTCACTACCGGCTGTCCGGCGACCCACAGGCATGGCCGAACCGGGAGCATTTCACCCCTGCAGTGACGGTGGCACCAAGATGGCAGGCTAGCGCGTGGTGACCCCTGTGAAATGGTTGTTCGACCCCCAAAGGGGTCGCGACCCACAGGTTGAGAACCGCTGCTGTAGATTTTTCATACCACATACAAGTTGATGCAAACCAATTAGAATTGTTTTTCTTATTTCATTATCTATTGTTGCTCTGTGATGTGACTTGTTCTATGGTTTAGGGTCTTTTTTTATAATTGCATTTAGCTGTGCTTCTCCCTTTTGTTTACTGTATGTAATACCTTTCTAAAGCTCCTTCACCTGAATTGATTCCAGAGCAGTTGCAGTATGTCACAAAACCTATTGAAAAGAAAAACAATATGATTATTAAAAAAAATGCCATCCCAAAATAAAAATCTGAATGGCACTATTTTTGAATCACGACAACATATTCACGCTGTGAACATGTAGCCAGAGATAGCATTAGCATTCTCCCTGAGCAAACACTAACAAAATGTTTTTTAAGGACTATTTAAACAGAGCAAGAGAAAATTGTAGTTAAGACCCAAGGAAACATGAGCTGTTGTGCTGGAATGGTAAACATATTTTTATTTAAATTGAGTTAACTCTGGAAAAATAGCACAGAACAGAATCGTGAAAATTTGACTGCTCTGATTCCCACTGAAAGAAACCAATAGAAGTGAAGTTATTTTTTGAGTAGTAATACATTAGAGAATAGTGGTAGAGTTAATAGTGGATTCAGCTTTAGAATTGTAAACTCTATTATCATTAAATGTCATCAAAAATAATTAGGTTAATTAAGTGATTGTTCATTGTATGATTGGTTATAAATACAAATAAATTTGATGGAAATGGATCCTAGTTTTTGTTTTGTTTTGTTCTTTTAAGGATAGTATTAAGCAATGTATTTTATCCTGTGTGAGATAAGAGGCAATCCTACTTTAAAAAAAAGAAAGAAAGAGGATTAAGGAAAAAACATTCTCTTCAAACCAATTTAAGAAAGGATATTTGGAGTCAAAATAAAGTCTATATTCTGCCTTCTTCCTTTCCAGTCCAACCTAAAAATTGTGACTGGTACAATCATAGTTGACAATGGAAATAGCATATATACGTTAACAATTACGAACCAAGAATCACAATATACAAAGATGCTTGAAGATACAGTTTGTTAAGCACATGCTAACAATAAACATGTTGTGCTATTTAGAGTGAGGCACATGATTTATACAAGCAATTATTTATCCAAGATTTGTCTTTCATTGCAGTTACCAAATTATGGGATTATTAAACTATTCAGAAATCTGAAATGTGGTTCCAAGCAAAATTGGCAACTGATGGAGCCAATTTCTAATCTGGCACATTGAGAAATAAAGAGATTTTATTTTTTGCATTCACATTAGTCAACAAAAAAAATTGGAATGATTCAGATGATTGAATATTTGCATTGTTCGCATTTTTCAAAATCAGATTGTTTCTCTTACATTAATTAATGCTGATGTTCTCCAGCTGAAGATCAATAAAGGGTTGAATATCATTTTAAAACAAAGAAAAATATATGGATCAGTATTTCAGCATAGCATATGAGCGTTTATATAAAAATAACTCTGAGAACTTTTCCTTAACTTTTTCATGAATAGTTTGAATCATTGTTTCTCTTTGATTTGTATTTTTGAAATCTTCCTTTAAGTTAAACTCTGTTCCTTATGATTTCATATTTACACCTAGATATTTATATAAACCTAGATTATGTCTACACAGTGGAGAGTTGGTCTCTGACAGAAAGCCACTTGAAGAGACTAGAAGCATTTGAAATGTGGATTTACAGGCGGCTGTTACGTATAAGTTGGGTTGACAAAATCAGAAATGAGGAGGTGATAAGCCGCCTGGGAAAGCCAAGGGAAATCATCAAAACAATAAAAAAGTGAAAGTTAGAATATTTTGGACATGTGATGCGACACCCAGAAAAATACGGCATACGTCACTTAATCCTCCACGGAAAGATTGAAGGCAAACAAGGTTCAGGCAGAAGAAGAACATCATGGCTTCAAAATCTAAGGGACTGGTTTGGACAAAACTCAACAGCACCTTTTCATGCAGCTGTTGATAAAAATAGGATCGTCAACATGATCGCCAACGTCCAATGACAGATATGGCACAAGAAGAAGAAGATTACGGCACTATCATATAAATAATCATACATTAATAATTTGCCTCTAACAAGAGGAATATAATATGTAGCTGAACTGGTGTCATTATAGATCCTAGTATCTACATGCATAGAAGTACATCTCTTTTAAAATTATTATATCCAAGAAAAAAAACTGCAAAGCATTACCTATGTGCAGATTTGAGTTGCAGTGCTTTCTTCTGTTCACTGATGGTCTTGCTGAAGCAGTGGAAACTAATTCCAGCATTTGATTATTTAATTGAACCTGTATATTGCTGTTCACAGAAACATTAAGGCAGCAACCATGGTGTTAAACAATAAATGGAAAGCACTGATAAAAAAATAATCTATTTAAATTATTAACTACTGTAGATCATACCATATCTGCTAGAGGATCAACTGTTTTCCTTCCAAGCTATAGTTAGAATTCTAAAATTTCTTTGATGGAAAATATCATTTCTTTATTATTACAATCAAAAGAAAAATCTATTATCCAATCCTAAGTGATTGCACAAAATAGAACATATTGTATTCAAGTATTGTCTCTTTAATTGCAGAAGTAGAATGAATAGAAGCAAGCTGTTATAACTGTGAAAAGATAATTCTTAAGTCCGATCTTCCATTTTCTTTTGATATATTGCTATGATTTATGGCAGTATCACTTTCTAATACTGTATTACTTCTTAGGAGAGATGGGAATTTATTATGTTAGGTATTTGTGAACACTAGACTAAAACTATTTTAAATAATGTTCAAGTGAAATTAGATAACATTCTGAAATTAATTTAACAGTACAATTATCACCATTTTTTTCCTAACAAAAATGCACTCTTTTATTATCCATTTTTAAAAATAATATATTTGGTTTGATCCTTCTGAAAATAATTCTGAGATAAAGCAAGTTGATTATTATCATGAACAATGAATCTGGAAAAACTATTACAAAACTCTTTGAAAATGTTGAATTGCACTCAGCCTAGTTAGTGATAATGGCCATGAATTTTTTTCAACAATAGTAATTTATGATAATACTCCTAGAATCAGGCATTTCTCATACAAAACTGGCATAGTGCTATCGCAGCATTTTAAATTTTATGTCAATTCAATGTTCAAATGAATTTATTTATTTATTTAATTTATTTATTTTATAAAATTTATATGCCGCCCAACTCCCAAAGGACTCTGGGCGGCTTACATCATAAAAAAATAAAACATATAAAAGCAATTAAAAAAAACATCTATATTTAAAATAAAACATTCACACAACCATGCATGGGCCAATCAGGGCAACTATTGGCCCCAGACCTGCCGGAAAAGCCAGGTCTTAACGGCTTTACGGAAGGCCAGTAAGGTGGGGGTAGTACGGATCTCAGGGGGAAGTTGGTTCCACAGAGTCGGAGCGGCTACAGAGAAGGCCCTCCCCCGTGGTCCCGCCAGCCGGCACTGTCTGGCCGACGGGACCTGAAGAAGACCAACCCTGTGCGACCTCACTGGTCGATGGGAGGAATGTGGCATAAGGCGGTCACGCAGATAAACTGGTCCTGAGCCATGTAGGGCTTTAAAGGTAACAACCAACACCTTGAATTGTGACC
>QLTV01000598.1:2644963-2669859 GCA_003457575.1 Thermophis baileyi | reverse complement strand
GCCAAATACTGTACAAATTCCTCAGCTCTCCCCTGCAAAGGTTCCTCCTTTCCCTCAATGTTAAGGAGGGAACGAGTTACCTTGAACAGGGCGGCTGGGCGAGAATCAGCCGATGCAATAAGAGCGGAAAAATGCAAACGTTTTGCCGCCCGTATCGCCACTAAATAAGTCCTAATGAAGGCTCTTAGAAGTGCTCGGTCAGATTCGGATTTGCTGGATCTCCAGTGTCGCTCTAGACGTCTCTTGTGGCGTTTCATCTCCCGGAGCTCATTGGTGAACCAGGGAGCTTTACGGGATCTACTGCCATGTAGAGGTCGCACAGGCGCAATCCGATCTAGAGCCCCAGAGGCCGCCCTATTCCAGGCGGCTACTAGAGCTTCAGATGGATTGTGGACAAGGGATTCAGGTAATTCCCCAAGCTCCTTCTGGAACCCTTCCGGGTCCATCAGGCATCTGGGGCGGAACCACCTAATCGGTTCCACCTCCCTGCGATGAGGGAGTGGTGCCATAAAGTCTAACTTCAGCAGGGAATGGTCTGACCATGACAAGGGATTTGAAATCTTTACTAAGAAGCTCCTTGGGCCACTTCTTAGAGTTAGAAAGAATGAGATGCATGCCAATCAATTACTTATGGCCATAAAGAAAGAGTCACAACTTAACTATAGTTTCGAGTATTTACAAAAAATAATAATAATAAGGAATAGTCTAAGACAAACTTCTCATTCTGAACAGCTTATTGCTTTTCTATGCTACTGCTCCATGGTTGTCTGCTCAAGTTTGAACTAAGAAGTCCTATTCTAAGTAAGATTCTTTGCACTTTGCATTGTCAGCCTGATTAGTTTTTTTGTTCAGTTTTGCTTGCCCTCTTTTATTGTTCTGTAGTTTTTTAATTGGGGGATGGGATATATATCGGTTAAATGTCATTTTTTAAATATTTATCTATACCATCCAGATTCTGTTGATCAGAGTGGTTTAAAAATTCTAGAAGGAAGGAAGGAAGGAAGGAAGGAAGGAAGGAAGGAAGGAAGGAAGGAAGGAAGGAAGGAAGGAAGGAAGGATTTATTTGGTTAGAACTTAACTTACATTATCACTTATCTTGACTTTATGAAAAATTACAACCTTTTATCTAAATAAAGATAGCTGAATCAAAAACCATTTAATTTTTGCAACAGTTCACTAGGTGTAATTTCCAAGCATGTTTAAAACTGCAGTTCCTATTTAAAGTTTAAGTAAAATGTTTCTGTATTATGCTGTATTAAGCTCAAAGCCAAAATGCATTTATCCAGAATACAGCTATGCCAATTATTTAGCAGTTCATTCCCTGGAGTAATTTAGCATTATTAAAGGAACTTTAAGTCTGCCCCATCTGCATCTTTATTCATGAATTGTAATTATAAACTTAATTTTGCCCCATGTGTACATGTATATGATTGAGTACTTCTGTTTTTCCTCTGATCTAGAAGTTATTTTTTATATATTTTTTACTGTGGTACTATGTTTACATTTATATCTACTGAATGTTGCATGTAACTCACTTAAATGTATATAGATATTGTTCTTTATGGATTGTATCTATTTTACATGTTTTAAAACATTATGAAAAATTATAATTTTATAACACCTGTTTGTGTATAGGGATAGAAAGTTACCATTATGAACAATAATAATTGTAAGAACAATTGAATGACAACTTCTCTAGATAACTCATTCCTCTACATAATTTGGCCATGCTTGGGTTAAAAAAAAATCACATTTGTAGACCTAACAAAGATCCTTCTTCTACAAAGACACCAGCAGATATGATGGTTCATATCCAATAGTGTTTTGCCCACAGAATCTCCACTTCCATCTACATACAAATATGCATCTTTTTCACAGGAGTAATCTAAAATTGTATTTGTATATTTTCATTAAAAGTTTTCAAAACAATAAAAGCATAGAAAATTAAAGAAAAAGTATGAAGAAAAAAAGAAGATAGAAAAAAGAAAAAATGAGAAAAGGAAACAGAATTATGACTTCCATTATTTTTTATATTGGGTAATTGCTATCTTAATTTTTTTATTCCTTTTTAAACCTTGTATTTTTAAATCACCATTAGCATTAGCATCATTAACATCTCCATTACCACCATCACTGTTATCATTCTGTCCTTCTTCCTAGAAGGGTATAGTGCAATGTAGGTCATACCTACACATTTATATCCCCATACTATAGTACCATGATGGCAAACCTATGGCACACGTGCCAGAGATGGCACGCAGAGCTATATCTGAGGGCACGCGAGGCGTTACCCTATGTCAGCTCCAGTGCACATGTGCACGCTGGCCAGCTGATTTTCGGTCTTGGGGAAGGCTGTTTTCGCCCTCCCCAGGCTTCATGAGGCTTCCCTGAAGCCTGGGGAGGGCGAAAAATGGCCCAATGGGCCTACCGGAAGTTCGGAAACGGACTTCTGGTTTGCCCATTGGGCCATTTTTTGCACTCCGGAGGCTTCAGTCTCCGGAGGGCGAAAAATGGCCCAACTGGGGGGGCATGCGCGGGGATGCGCACATGCGCAGCATGGTGCGTGTGGGAGAGGTTGTGTGCCGGCACACACACGCGCGCTAGCACGTGCACTCCCATTTTTGGCACGCAAGAAGAAAAAGGTTCGCCATCACTGCTATAGTGTATTACTAATTGTAGCAATTAAGCCACACATAGGTCATTTGAAAGATCTCACATATTGGTTTCGTCATCCAAAAATTAACAGCATTTATTGTTAGTAAAGGCAACAATAGTCATGTCCACACTTGCATATTTTGCAAGAAAAATAATAGGGATGTTTCTAAATGGGACTTTGAACAAATAGCTTTGTGATCCAAAATTAAAACATACACAGCAACCATGGGCATAAGCAAGGATAGAAGAAAAGAATCAACCATCAAAAATCACAGTAACCATCATATAGATGGATAAAGTTGCTGCTGCTGTAAACATAATTTCCTATTGTGAAATTTGGAACCAATAAATAGAATAAGATGTAAAAAAAATAAAGATTTCCCTGCCGGTCATTTACGACTCTAGGGTACGGTGTTCATCTCTGTTTCTTGGCCGAGGGAGCCAGTGTTGTCTAAAGACAATTTCCATGGTCATGTGTGGCCAGCATGGCTATATGCCAAGGGCACATGGAATGCTGTTACCTTCTCATGAAGTGGTACCTATTAATCTACTTGAATTTGCATGCTTTTGAACTGCTAAGAAGGAGGAACTGGGGCAAGTAATGGGAGCTCAACTCATCCATCTGCTCCAGGGTGATTTTCAAGGCCCCCTAAAGACTTGGATCACCCTATACAAGTGGTGATCTCATGGATGAATCTTGTCACATCATGTTGGAAGACAGTCTTGGTTAAGCATATGTTGCAACATCTTGCATAACCAAGCATTATTAACGTCATCGATCCATCTTTGTTGAGGGAACAACAGACCATAGAGTGGAATATTAGTGGACTATCCAGGATTTTATTTATTCAAATAAGAATCAATTACCAGAATTCAAAGAGAAAATGAGAAAACCAATGTTTCTGATAATACATTATAGAAGAGAGGTCTTTTTGTTTCTTTATAATAGTTTTCCTGTAATCTGATGAGGATGCATTTTAAGAAGTTTAAGGAGCAATCCTATATCTACTTGCTTAGGAATAAACCTCAATAAACTAAGCACAACTTAGACATGTAAACAGATGAAATAATGCTGCTCAAATAATGATATACGACCTATAGCGAATGATGAAAAAATTCTGCTTTTATATTTTTAATTAATTTTATTCTATATTATTAAATTATATTATAATACCGGTAGCTATAAACAATAAAATATAATTGCAGGAAGACTTCATATGTAGAGCTTTGCATTTGAGAATATCCTGCTACACTCAGCTATTTTGTGTTTGCATAGAAAGTTCTACACTGACATCATAAAGAAAGGAACTGCACCCTAATACCTGCATGGCAAATTTTACACTTCTTTTTAGTACCTGGGCAGGTCTTTTTATTCAGCTAAAACTCTTGAAGTCCAGATCAAAAGCCCTGTAAGTCTTTGTGTAATCTTCCAAAAGCACTTAGAAGACAAATGTCAAAACAGTTCAGAGACAGAATCAAGCATAGCAATTATAGTTCCAAAGTATAACCAGGGACAGGCACCGTATTTCTTTACTTCTTAACATATGAGATATGGAAGAAATGGTTGCCCTAAAATTAAGAACTATTCTTTATTGCAAAATACATGAGTGCAAATGTTTTAAGAATAGGTGTTTGCTATACCTTGGAGCTTAGTTGATAAAGGCGTTTGCTATACCTTGCTGTTCATAAATTGACTATTTGCTTGCTTGTTGATGACACTGCAGGATCATCTGTTTATATAAAATAGTCTCATTGTGCTCCTTGAAACTTATTCACTTGTAGATTAGTTTAGGACCGCAAATGGCTGCCAGCATGCCTCCTACTGCCACACACACACACACACACACACACACACACAATGGATATGAGCCAGTAATTAGCAGATACACTAAATGATTACAATATGCAAATTATAATCCCTTACTGGAAAATTATTTTCCTTGCTAATTTCTCTTACTTTTTTTGAAAGACTTTTATCTATTTCATGGAGGGGTGGGGGAAACTAAAATATAGCCGAGTGGAAAAATACAGAAGTCAAGTGATAGAGATCTTTTGATATCATTTGGATTAAATCATAACCTTCATTAAAGTTTTCATTTTTATGCACACTAATGGTCTACCTAGGGTCATCCCAAAATGATCCATTGCTGTAATGAACTTGTATTCCTGAGGAAAATAAATTACGTGGAACACTATTTTTTTTTCTTTCAGTTGCCTGAGATTTAGCTACAATTCTTCCAGTTATAAATTGAAGAGGTAGCGGCTGCTTCTGCTGGCAATATCAGACACTCTCAAATGCTATGGCCATAGTGTTAATTAACAGCACATGCTTTATTTCAAATTAATTGTGACAAATTAAGTAATTGCTAGCTTGCAGATCTGTGCTGTTGAATAGTGGATGCTACTGTTTTTTCTCAGTAAAAATATTAGGAGGGGAAAGTTGCCTTGTATTTGATCTATATTAGGGCATATGATAATTTTGCATATATATGACCTCAACACTGACTCTCTTTTAAAAACTGGACTGAAGTTTTAAAAATTAAGATGCAATTTAGAAGATGTTTCCTTGTATCTAGAATGTTTAGGCTACTGAGAGAAATTGTGTTTGGTGTAGAGTATGTACTATTATCTTGCTATTAAGTTATGGTTATTTAGGCAGTTAATACTAAACTAAACAACTGATATCCAAGAGATTGTGATCTTAAAGACTTAAAAGACATTGCAAATTGTGAAGTACTTGAAATATTATACTTCTTCACCTTTCTTTGAACAATGAATAGAGCTTCAAGTATCAGGATAATTTTCAATAACTGTTAGCATTGCACAAAGGAGACAGTCTTCATAGCTAACAGCAATAGCACTTAGACTTATATGCTGCTTCACAGTGCTTTATAGCCCTCTCTAAGTGGTTTACAGAGTCAGCATATTGCCCCAGTCTGGGTCCTCATTTTACTGACCTCAGAAGGCTGGAAAGCTGAGTCAATCTTGAGCCTGGTGAGATTTGAACTGCCAAATTGCAGGCAGCTGGCAGTCAGCAGAAGTAGCCTGCAGTACTGCGCTCTAACCACTGTGCCACCATGGCTCCTTATTTACCATTCTTCTAATAGTTTATCTCTCTAATTTATGGCTAATGCTTTTGTATCCCATTAAGCCATGTTAGATTATTATTATTTATTAAGTAAGGTACAAGTGGCCAACATGGTAAACCAAAACTATTTTTTTCAAACTATGTAACAATTGATTTTAGTAATAACTGTTTTCTAAAATTCCATAAAATATGACAGCATTACTGATAAAACTTGATAATTCTGAGCAGGGGTGGGTTCCACTTACCTTCCCCACCGGTTCGCATCACGATGTTTCCCTCGCACAATTTTGCTTCCGCACATGCTTAGTAGCTGCAATCAGACCGAAACACAGCTGAGCTGATCAGCTGTGCTTCGGGCAAAGGAATAAAGGTCAGTATAAACCCGGGGGCAGGCGGGAGGGCCCTTTTTCAAGCAGCAGAACAGGAAAACCTTCCAAACAGTAAAAAATTCACAAAAAAATTCCCAAAAAAAGATGGCGGTGCCCACGGACCGGCACCGACCGAACCAGATCTGTGATGTCACCAGCGGGTCGCTAACGGTTCGGGCGATCCAGTCCGAACCGGGAGGAACCCACCCCTGATTCTGAGTATATAAATTTTAACAGTAAATTTATTTTATTGATTTTTATACAAGGTCTTGTAAAGTCTTATAAAGTAACAAGTATGTATGTATGTATGTATGTATGTATGTATGTATGTATGTATGTATGTGTGACATAGATCCAAAAAGAGTCAGACATTTTAACAAATCATTTTTTATCATTTTATTTCCAATAAAAATAAGATAATTACTAGGGCTGCATTAAAAAAATCTGTTTTGAAATTACACTTAGACTTGCAGCAAGCAGGTATACAACCAGCACCAGGTTTGGTCAATGGCTGGAGACAGACATGGTTACCACAAATTAAAGCATTCATACCTATAAAATAATAAAATAATCAATGTTTATTTCTGTCCAGGAAAGATAACTCCCCACCAAAGAAAAAGAGATATACAGATACACAGACACACAGACACACATAATTATTTTTAGCAGTCATAGAGGCAGCTATAAGGAGGGATATCAATATTGTCAAATTGTGAACATGACTGGGAAATTTTTGATATGTGTTGGAGGAAGAGGATTTTAGTCTCCCAAGTGTGCCCATAATTGTGATATTATTGAAATCCACCCTATTTTTATCCCCAAGAAATTTCCTTGACTATTTTACATGTTGGATAGCTAGTATGGTGAGTTTATTCAATTTTATTACATTTTTTGGGATAAATTCTCATTTTAATTGTATTTAGAATAAAATTTTACTGACCAATTTGCAAATTAAAAGATAGAGTATAATCAACTGCTAATTTACATTACTTGTCTAAAATATTTTAGATAAATAATCCTTAAGATTAATTTTGATCAAGTTTTAAATTATTACCAGTGAGTAGAGATATTAATTTCATAAGATATTAAAAAATAAAGATGTTATAGGTTAGAAACTTCAAAAATGCCAATTGCATATATTTGTTCATTAAATTTGTAAGCCTCTCCCATCCATCCAATCAATTCAATGAATGTACCATATAAAACATTAACAATAAAACAGAAACCTGAGCTGAAGTCTTCTCATTGAGAAGAATAAATACCTATGCCATACGTCCATGCTAGAGCTCCCATTCTATAAGCCTGGTATCAAGTCAGGACTGAGAATAAATTTCAGAGTGGTGGTGACATGGTCTGGCAATGGGAATCTTGTCATCTGACCCTCATTCCCTATTGCCATGAATGAATCCCTTGAAGATTATTGTGAAGTATTGTGGTCAATATCAGATGGATACAATCACAAATGAAGTCCATTTCCAAGCAGATCTCATATCCATTTGATATTAAACATAATCCTCACAATAATCTTCAAGGGATTTGATCATGGCAACAAGTTATGAGGGACAGATAACAAGATTCCCATCTCCGGATCCTGTCACCACCACTCTGAATTTAAAAAAAAAAAAAAAACAGATCTAATCCACTCTCAGTCAGGCTGTCAATAAGCAGGAGTATCCATGGTTACCATCATGGCCATAAACGTTTGAGCCACTTCCAGGCCTAATAAAGCATGCCTGGAGGCCTCCAGATTCTCCCTAATGACATAGATCCAAAAAGAGACATGTAATGGAAGTTAATGGGAATCAAGCATTATGTGTAATTCTGATCAAATATGCAGAAAAGGTGGCATTTAAATTTTCTTTCAAATAGCATACTGTAATTCCTGAATTTCTGTTTCTAACAGAACAACCAAATCAATGCATTGACTCCTTTTGTTTGTTTATTGGCAGATGCCATGCATGGAAGAAACAATATTAAGAAAGGTGCAAATGAGAAAGAAAAGATTAGTTATTTCTCATATACCATGTAGTTTAAATTTGGACTAGAGCAGGGAATAAGGTGGCAGAGAGAATTATTTTTGAAAATTAAAAAATAAAAAGGAGATAATGTTGATATATTATTCATTAACATACATAGTTATATTCTTTGTTCCTTGATTATACTGTATGCATTTCACAAAACATACTGTCATTGTCCAAAATCTGTTGTCTCATTTTCTGGCACCTACAAACTGAAGCAGTCATCTCATTCCTCCTGTAAGAAGAAACTTTCTTATCTCTTGGAAGAAGAGTTAGTTTGGGAAAAAATAATCTTAATTACTCCCAGATAAGTCAGAACCTAATCAAACTTCCAAGCATAGACACTAGTTGCAAGATACAACCACAATATAGAATAGGATATGATTATTTATTCATACCCGTACTGCATCAGGAAAGAAGGTAGTGTTACCTGTTTGGAGATTTTCAGGAAAGCTGTTACTGTGACAATTTAATGACACACTTTCAAACTAATTTGTTCTCATCAATTTTTCATATGGAAGGCAAGCACAGGGCAATTTCATACCTCTGGGTAAAGCAAAAATGGAAAAATGCTCATTCTGTTCATTATGTTGCCTTTTTATTTAGCATTTTTTTTTGAATCTGTTTTGCTTTGAATAAATTCACAAGACAGATAATAAAGCTGCTTCTGCTTAATAAAGCTTTGCAAAATTTTCATTATCTTAGTAATGTCTCTCATAAGCAAAAGCTCTTAATTGTAATATTACATGTCTTATTTAAGGACCTTCTTAACAACAGTAACTTGTGGTGACATTTATTGATATAACATACAAAAATTTTAAATCATAGCAGACTGTTATCATTAGCAATATTCTGCTACATTTCAAAAAGATTTCTATTAAAACGGTAATGTTTGGAAAGAATTGTAGTTCATTAAATTAAAAGGCCATCTATCCTAGTTATGTGCATATGTTTGTATATACTGTACATATACCTGCACATGTAGCCATATACATGAGAATCATTTTGGTGTAGAGGTAAGGGCATCAGATCATGAGTTTTAGTCCCTTCTTGGGCACAAGCCAGTGACCTTGGACCAATCACTTTCTCTCAGCCCTAAGAAGGAGGCAATGGCAAACCACTTCTGAAAAACCTTGCCAAGAAAACTGCAGGGACTAGTTTAGGCAGATATTGGACATAGATTGAATGGAAGAAAACACCCACCCACCCACCCACCCACACACACACACACACACACACACACACACACACACACACACACAGAGTTATCTGTATAGCTGCAAGCAAAAATTGTGAACCTAGTCAATAGATTAATAGCTAATTTTTAAAATTTACACAACCTATTCTACCTAAAGATCTCTATTAAGTGTTTGTATTCATAATGGAATCTTTAAATATCAAAATCTGTCTTGAAGGAGAGCATTCAAAGTATATGTCATGACTTTCCAGAACAGAACTGTGGGCACATAGTGTTGTATGAACCTATGTGTCTTAAATGGGGTAGCAAAGAATAAAATGTCGATATTCACCATGTACATCTGCACATTTGTAATAACCAAGCCTGTCTTTCTCCCCATCTATTTCTTTTCTTTTTCTGATTCTTTTTTTTCATTTCCACCATTTGGTTTCAGTGGGGGAGAAGAAATTGGGTGTTTGATCTTACAGATTTTACTATTCTCTGCAGAATATGCAAAACTGAAATTTACTGCCAGCAGCAAAGACACAGCTAGTGGAATTTGGGCACATCTATTCAGTCAGTCATTTCCTATCAGTATGAAGCTTTTTCTCCATCGTCTAACTGTAATACCATGCAGTATCTTTTAGGGTGAGTTTGAAGAGATTTCAAGCAAGATTTGTCAAAGATTTGTTTTAACTGAAGTTTTATAATATGGATAACATATCAAGTACCAAAGCAAAACAAAGTTAGGTTATTGTGCTACAAAGAATCTTTTGTTCTTCTAGTTAGCATGTTGGGTATTTCTTCACTTATGTCCTTTAAAGATGTATTCAAATTATTCAGGTTGCTTGTATTTAAAAGCTTTCTATTCACTCTTTAACAATTACTTAGAAGCCATTATTTGCTGTATTACTGACGTGGCCTAGTTGTTCTTTTTAAACTAGAGATGGGAAATTCTCAACCTGAAAACAGAAGAATGACAACAGAAAAGAGTTCTGTTGCTTTCTGATGTGACACATCCTCAACTCTGCCAGACGCATAGTGTTTTTCTTATTTCAGGTTCTGAGCAGTATTTATAGGCTCTCTTCCAAGTGAAAGTCTGTTATTTTCTCCTCCTTTTCAGGTTTCTAAGGAACTGTCTTTTACAGAATTAGAGAAGAATTTCAAAAGGAAAAGACAGATTTCTTAACATGCCAACAAGTATGTGATGCAACTTATTATTTAAACTTCTATCATTTAAATGTCAAATTTAACCTTTTTTTTTTTTAATTTGTGAAGACCACTATGGTCTCACCCTGTAAACATCCAAGCTATATTACACTCTGATAAGGACTAGTCAATTTTTTAAAGTTTCTCAATCTGTGCTGGCATTGGTTTTTAATCTGAATGTTTATTATATAAAAAAGTACTATTTAGAGAAGATGATTGAAGGAATCTACTCAGAACTGATTATTATGATTGATATTTACAGTAGTCTTTATCCCAAAATTCTAGTAAACAAAGTCTAATGATGATAAATCAAAGCATTTAAAATCACTGTCTCTTGAATAAATTACTCAGTAGATTTGCCATTTAAAGAAAGAGAAGGCAGTGGCAACATTTAGCTTCTCTTCATATTGGTTTCTAGTTGTTAACAAGAGTTTCACATCATATCCAATAAAAGCTTGACATTTTCAAATGTTATGTACCCTTAGTGTGTCAGGAATAAACCAAACCAAACTTGACACTTTATCTACTGATCTTTTACAGAAGCTAAAATAAAATAATGCAAAACTCCAATGTAAACTTTCTGCTTTACATGGAAAATAAAATGCCTTTCTGTAATAAAAGTCATTATCAGAGAATAGAAGATATATCAAAATAATCTACTTCTATTGTAGAATTGACATATGCTTATGGCTGAAAGTCTTTCATAGAAGAGTTTATATAAAATGTAGAAAGCTAAGCTAAACTAAAAGAGGGCTGGAGATTCTGGCAAACAATAGGAATGACAATAGTGTTTCATCTTATTTATGATATTTCAGCCAGTATTTTTACCTATAGTTATTATAGTCATTTTGGTCTAATTGTTCTTTTATTCATTTATAGTTATTTTTACCTATTTTGAGAGAATCTGAAGAATTTTTATTAAAAGTCTTGAATGATTTGAATTCTTACATTGTATTCTACAGTGCTTGTCTGTCTTTCTTGATAAACTGGTAGCTGCAGCATAAATAATAGCCTTAAATGGCTCAAAAAGGGGGCGGAGATATGTGCCAGTTATATAGCTATTGATTTTTGTTGTTATTTCTCATCATCATGGGAAAGGGAAAAGGGGTGAACCTAAATTGGAGGAAAATAATGAAACAGGAAGAGATTAAAATAATTTGGAAATGGAATTTTTCAGGAAGGAGCAATGAAAAACAGAAGATGGCCAGGGAATCTATGTGTTTTAAAGAACTCTGTGCTCAGCTTTGGGGATGAAATTATATTTTTAAGATATGCTGTTTGTAAGAGGCATGTGTTAATTTATGCTAATTGCCATTGAAAGATTGAATTATTGATTCCTGCTGTGTAAGCAGAGTACACTACAGTAATATGAGTACACAGCAGGGATGGGTTCCTCCCGGTTTGGATCAGTTCGCCTGAACCGGTAGCGACCCACTGGTGATGTCACGATGATGTCACTGAACCGGATTGGTCGGTTCCGGTCCGTGGAGGCCGCCATCTTTTTTTTTTTTTGAATTTTTTTTTTAAATTTTCCTTCTGAGCATGCACAGAAGCCGACTTCCGGCACTGTGCATGTGGTCGCCATCTTTTTTTCGGCTTTGGTTTTGGGGGGGATTTTTTGTTACTGCGCATGCGCGCACACACAAAGCGCCCACGCGCGCCCACAAGGTGCGCCCACGAGGCGCAAGAGGGAGCAAACCAGCAGCGAGGTAAGTTGGAACCCACCCCTGGTACACAGTATGAGTCAGTCAGTTTCCAGGTATAGAGAGAGAGAGAGTTATCAGCCCTGTCCCAGCTTGGGCATTTAGGAAAGAAAGACCCTTGACTCCATTTGTAAGGAAAGGTATACTTTTACTAAAGTCAAGTGGTTACAGCACAAGCAAAGCCAGATCCAAATATTCTTGCATAAACCCAGGGATTTTCCCTTCTCCTAGGCCCTCCTCCCCTTGGTCATCTTGTCAGTGTCCAATGGCATTCAAACTCAACGTTTTGGTAACTGTTCTAAAGTTTGACACCTCTTTTGTGGGTGTTTGCATTCCGTTCCAATATCTGTGTCAGGGGTGAAATTCAGCCGGCTCTATCCGGCTCGCGCAATACGGTAGGGCAGACTGCGTGAAGCCCTGCCCACCCGCACGGATGACATGACGTCCCTTTTTTGCGATGATTTTCAGCATCTGCGAATGCATGCACATTTGCGAGCCGGTAGAGAAGGTAAGTGAATTTCACCCCTGATCTGTGTCCTTGCATCTTTCAACCATTGTTTCTGGTTGGCACTTCTGGTGTCTGTTATCCCCCCTCCCTATATTTCCCCCTTTTTATGGCAGGATGTCATCAAAGCGAAGCGAGGCAGTGTGATGGCAGATCTGACACCTTACAGAAACTATGCAGAGACAGTACAACAACATGTAAACAAATATCTTTTGAGTCCAGGAAACAAATAAAGCATTAGGAAGAAACTATTTTTTTATTTATTTGTCAAACATGTACAAGATAGCAGGTATAGGTATAAACATAAACATAAACAAAGTAAGTACAGATAATAGGACAGTAAGACAGGGACGGTAGGCACAAAGGTGCGCTTATGCACGCCCCTTACAGACCTCTTAGGAATGGGGTGACAGGCTAAGGTTATACCGGCTGTGGCCTAACTCCCTGGAGTATAAGAAGAAAAGGAGATAATTTTTTTTAACAATTTGAAAATGGCTTGGTGTCTCTGAGAATGAGAGAGCATATATACAGTAAGTAATACATTTATTAATGTTAATGTTATTAAAATATAATCAGGCTTTAAACATTATGTTACTACAGCCTATATCAATAAATATTGTTCCAATCAAACTTATGTAATTGGTTTTCTGGCACATAACGGCTGTCAAGGAATATGTGCTGACTAAACAAATGGTAAACTAACAAGATTTTGGCAGGGATTTCAAGGCAGAAGTTTCAGACAAATTTTCAGTTTATGCCTAAAGTGTCTGCCTGGCTAACCTGAAAGCCTGAGAACAGAATTTTTTTTAATGTAAAATAATAGTGCCTTAAGAAACAGAAGTGAAGATCAACAAATACAAGATCACAGTCATGATTATACCTGTGGCATATTTGTTTTCTTCTTTGTAAATCATTTGCAACAAGGAGACGCTTATAATGATGCATCAATAAGTAAAAGAATTGAAGCTGCAAATGGCCACATTACAACTCATGAGGGATTTATTAATCAAACAAGATGAATACTGGAAGAAGAACTGACAGAGAAGGAATTCTTTGTTAGAAATAAAATCCAAAACAGGAACAAGCCCAAGGTGAAAAACTAGAGACATAGAAGATATTCATTAGTTTAACTCAGAAATAGCTTTCAGGGGGGAAACGGTTCTGAATCTCAGAGAAGGAACAGTAAATAGACTAGGCCAAACAGATAATGGAATTCTAAGGAGCAACACAAATGACTCAGCTATCTTTCATGATCCTTAAAAAGAAAAGTTGTAGTAGTTGGTGACTTCCAGGTATGAGGAACAGAATCTAATATCTGACAACTAGACCTCTGGCTTCTAAAATGTGCTATACCAGACTATATATTAAACATCTGATACAGCAAATTCATCAACACTAGATGGGAACAGATGCCGCTACAAATATTACCATATCACTTCAGATTTTGAAGCTCTAGAAAGGAAGATAAAGAACCAAGTGACAATAAAGGTGATTATTGATTGTAGCAATGGTAATGACATGATTTAACACATTTCTCAGATAATATATTTACATTAGCTGAATCATGGCTAGCTATCACCAAAGTGGACTTCAGAAAGATAGAAAAAATACCTTTCATTGAGGCATGCTGAATTGAATCAGTTTGAATCTGGTACAGTAGGGAAAATACAAGTTAGAGGTAGTCCTTCTTTAGCAACCACAGTTGGGATGGCAATCGTTCATTAAGTGAAGCAATTGCTAAGTAAAACTGTGACTGTGAATTGCTTATGATCTTATTTCAGCTTTCCTTTGCTTTATTGACCTGTGATGGTCGTAAATATGAGGATTGGCTATAAAGTTACTTTCCCATCACTGTTGTAACTGTGAAAGGTCACTAAGCAGAGCAGTTGCTAAACAATGACTATTTGTAATAAATACAACTGAAAACTTGTAATGAGATTTTTATGATTGAAATATATCAATTGAAAACACAAGTTTATAAAGGATAGAAGCAGTAGAATGAAAAGAAGACTTACATAGTAATGTATATAGTGAAAAAAATCCTTATCAGCACAGAATGCAAGAAATGGATTTGATAGCACAGTTGCAAACATTTGTATTAAAATAATCAAAGAAAAAATAAAAATGAACCCTTTGTTGACATTTGTTGTCAATCACCCAACCTCAAGCAGAAGTGGTTGATGCTTTCCAAAACCAAATTGTAGATAATTTGAAGATGCATGGATTAGTAGTGTTGAGGGATTTTCATTACCTTGCTGTTAATGGCTTCTCATCTGTTAGGGGACAAGTTCTGCCAAACTTCGTCCATCCAAGAATATCCTGTTTTGTCTTGTTAAATATTTCTCTTTCAAAAAGTGGAGAAAATACAAGAATATTGGCTATCCTTGACATATCCTTACCAGTAGCTAAAAAGTAGTAAAGAAATAGAAGCATTGGTAAATCTTCATCTATATTATGGCCTTCCAATCAGAAAACACAATATACATTACATAAAATTCCCTACTCATCCCCATAGGTAGTATGTATCTTGCTTAATCTTGGGTCCTCTATCAAGGTCTGGGAGTTTGAGAGTTTGATGAAGCCTCTCATCTATTCCTAGCACTGCAGTTTTCTGGACATAAAGGTCACAATAAAAACTTATTAATCTCTCAAAACATGGACAAACTCAACCATCGTTTCAACTGGGAAACTGAGCATCTTAGATCAAACTAAATCTAAAAATACTAGAGAATTCCTGGAAGCTTGGCACTTAGACACATCAGCCATCAATAGATATATAAACTGTATTTACATATCATTCAAAAGATATAATAAAAAAAGACTTCCCTCCAAGATGGCATGATGAGCGGTGGGGGGAATTGCTTCTCCTGCTGATGAACAATATTTTTTGATTTTGCTGCCAAAGCGGGTTCCTTGGCAGTCGGCTCCCTAGATCAAATGGGAGCAGCTAGGAATGACCCAAGATGACTCTTGGATGACTAGGAAGAAGAATCCTGGAGGTTGCAATTTCCTGGTAGGGGCAGTCAAAGAATTCCAGTTTCCATTTTTCCTCTCAGCTGTTTGGTTTTTAAGCATGCCTTGGTTTTTAACTGCACATTTCAAAGGTTTTTTTCATCCTTTTAATTTGACTCTTATTTTTAAAACTGACTAGTTACAGCTTGATTTACTCTAATGGATTTTAAGGTTAATTTTCTTTTGTTACTTTACTTTTTTTTTCTTGGGGGTGGGGCTCTGAACTCCTTTTACTTTCCATATGGAAGATAAGGGCAACCTTTTGAGTAGTGAAATTGACCAGACTGGATTCATATCTC
The DNA here is from genome assembly GCA_003457575.1 of Thermophis baileyi. Taxonomy (NCBI): domain Eukaryota; kingdom Metazoa; phylum Chordata; class Lepidosauria; order Squamata; family Dipsadidae; genus Thermophis; species Thermophis baileyi. The sequence goes on along the minus strand of QLTV01000598.1, from coordinate 2,653,825 downwards.
TATTGGATTTCATTACAGGATTTAACCCTTAAAAAGCTCTGGTCTGGATTTTTTCTTTTTTAATTTTTGTTGGAACTTTTCCTTTTCTTTTGTATCTATAATATCTATAATATATAGCAATGTTATTAGGAAAGTTAATGAATGAAAGTTAGACATGTAGAATTTTAAAAAAGAAAAGAAAATCAGTATTACAGCTGCTTATGAAATTTAGCAAAAGATAACAAAGAAATGAGAGCAATACTATTTTAGTTCATTGTAGAATGAAAACCATATTAACCATTGGTAATCAAAAATTATTAGTCTGGTAGCACCTTTCCAGTGAATACATTTAAAGCATCTTTTAATGAAAACTTATACCTTTTAATAAAATTTGTTACATTTGTCCAAAAAGATGTCATAATACTCCTTTTGTACTTAGTTTGGTCTTCCATGAGAAGAGGGTATCTACCAAATCATTTTTTTTTAAAGATAAAAGAATATGACTCCAGCAGAAGCTTGATAACTATGGATTACTTACCTTGAATGAATTCATATCACCAGACCATATGAATTGTATCCTATCGTACTGAGCAAACTAGTTAATATTGGAGCTCTCATCACCTTTGGGAAACCTTGGGGAAACGGTAAAGATTATTGTGGAAGGGCAATTTCTCCCAAACTTCAAAATAGTGGAAAGAAAAATCCAGTTCTTATGTGAATCAAAGAGGTTGGACTTTGATTATCCTGTGGATAATCACACATGCTTAGTAGCAGTATTATGCTAGGGTATATAGAGTGATATAAATGGTGGCAGTGCTAAAATAGAAACCCTAGGTTGGTCGTAGCAGGACAATTGGCAGCATCATAATGAAACCTGATTAAATATGTGTGCCTTTTGTTTTAACAGGTAGCAGGAATCAATCTTTCTTCTCCAAAGTAAAAAAAATTAAATGGTACAAAAATTGTGTTATTTTTCTTACATTTAGGATATTTGGTAGAAAGGGGGAATGCTCAAATAAACTACCTCATTCTGCCTGATCCTAAGGCCAGTTGGGAAGTAGAACTATATGATTATGCTAATAAAATAACAATAACAATAATAATAACAATAGCAACAATAATGAAGGCTTCATTTTGAATAGTCATAGTATTTGAAACAACCCATATAGAATTTGAATGTTTTCAATAGATTAATGAATTATTTTTCCCATATCTAACTTCCTTATTAATTTACAATATAAAGAATAACGTGGTAATAAGAATGTTGCACACCTGCTTTTTGTTTAGTAGGCTTTGCATAAAATATCATTTGCATTTTCTACTCATTAACAAGGCAATCCCTTGGTGACAAATGAAACCTGCAATACAATAAAATTTACATGAAACAAGCTGTCATATGTGAGCTATGTGACTGGAACAGTGCCAGGCAATAATAGATTGCATACCTTTGGTTAATTTATTAGCCACCTGTTCCCAGATTCTATTACAGCAGCATATTAAGAAACTGTCTTGAGAGCAGCATTTGAATTAGGGACTTCTAGGCTATCTTTTTCTTAATATGAATAACAATCAGAGAGGTGAAGTCAAAAACCACAGCATATAAGCAAAAGGAAATCTTTGATATCTTTTTTTTTTTGAATTTCAAAGATTTCTTTTAATTAATTTGCCTTTCCTTTTCCTTTGAAATTAATAAAGTTCCTAAGATAGGAATATTATTTCTCAGCTGGATAAACAGGATACTACTGGGAAGCAATCATTTAAAGCTTAGCTATACTTGCCATGTGTGTCATTTTTGGGAGTGGATTTGTACGTGTAAATCGAACCAGTAAAAAGGAATTGTTGACTTGTGAAAACATAGCTTTTTCAAATATCATAGATATATTATAAATAATGATAATACCAGTAGAAAGGTCATTTTTTATTTTATTCTTTACTTAGGACTTCTAAACAACCATTTATATACGTAGTTTTCAGTAGTATACAGATTCTACCCAGTGTGCACAGATGGGATTTTTTTTTAAACTCTGAATTTAACTCTGAATTTGAAATGTTGATTTATCTTATCCTTGTATTAGTTAGAGGACGAAAGCCAACATTGTGTGGGCGGAAAACAAGCTCTTGCAAGAGATTTTCTTTTCGCATCCAGCCTTTTGTGCTCTTTGAAAACTCTCATACACAGTCAAGAGATAATGAAACATTTTCAAGCTTGATCCAAACAGCTGAGAGAATTGAACCCAGGCACCATCGTTCTCTTGGCAGAACCATATTAATTCCTAATGAATCTGTGTAATATAAAGCAAGTCCAGAGTTTTTATTTATTTATTTACTCAAAATTATATGTTGCCCATCTTACTTATTGCCCTGTATAATGACATTTGCTGACATTGATGAATAGTACTGTATAATAAAATTTTATTCCAAGTAATTAAATACAAATTCTTCTTCTAAACAAATTGTCCAAAGTACTGTAATGAGTATATGTATCAAAAATTAATCACATATATAAATGCAATGAGGACATCTGCATATCCATGTACCTTTATTTTATTGATCTAAACCAAAAGTATATAGCATCCATTTATCCAATGTAACTCTGAGCAGCGAACAAAATGAAAAACATTCAAATCATGAAACCAAATATAATATTTAAAGTAAAAATGAAATAACAAAACTACATATAATATTTAAACTTAGATAAGCCATTTATTACTACCAGGTGTTCCATCACCATTTTCAAATTTTATTTCTGTAGAAATAGAAAAATGCATTGTAGACATATAACTTTAAAGTAATGAAGTGAAAGGGAAAGTAATCTATTAAATGTGCACATCTTTAAAAATCATCAAGCATACTGATTCAATTTTTTAATAAACTTCCTTGGCTTACTTTTAAGGCAATCTGTAATTTCTATATGAGTTACTTTGTATATCAAGCAGAAAGTCTCATGTGACTTAGGTATTTGTTTTTATGTTGTCGAAATAGTCCTTTTCATGAATGCAAAAGTTTGTGATTAGTCTAACACATCTTAATATTTTCAAACATGTAGTCACTGAATTGTGATGGGAAATATATTTATCAAGCAGCTTTTGTTTTTCCCAAAATTATGATAGTCACAGCAGTTTTCATTGCTAAATATTGTCATGCAGCTCTTCATCCCCAAAAAAACCATATGCTCTTTGAAACATTTGATGGAGAATCTAGTTTGTTTATTTATTTTTCCAGAAAAGTTCACTTGATTTAAAAGAAAATATGTAGTTTGCCATCAAAAACGTTGAGTGTACCAAACATTTTCAGTTTTGGCTCTCCAGAGTTGACCTATGAATTATAATTCACAAGTTCTATGCCAGCAAAGAAACAAAAAAAAAAATTATTTAAACAAAAATAAATATGATTAAAACAATATCGACACCAACCCAAATTCAGGATCTCATTTCTGCTGTAGTACTTTGTCCAACTTATCCCAAATTGTAATATTATCCTTATTAACTTTCTTAATGTCTTGAGGTCCACTCTCTTTCTCTAGTGATAGTTTTGTTTAAATGTATTGTAGCTATCAGGACCATTTTAGATTCCTATATTTCTGCAAATATGTGTCTCACTCTTTTTCTAATGAATCCCTATATTCTAACATTTAGGGAAAGCTTAGAAAAATAAATCATGCCACATCAACAGTTTTATTTTTTATTACAGTTGCTATCTACCCCAGAGCCTAATTCCTTTATTACAATTCTTTTGAGGAAATCAATTTGCACTCCCATCTATTTATTTTGAAATGATATTTTTAAATTCATGACAGTGAATCATTTTTATAGCAAAAGCTAAACTGTTTTTTTTTCAAGAAAGTATTGAACTATGAGCTTTCCCAATGTAATAAATGTTGCCTTATTTTGTATTTTATTGACCATGTTTTGATGAATTTAAAAAAATCACCAGGTTTTGAAAAGCTGATATCTATACATCATATTGTAAAGGTCTGGTTGGCATAGTTATAACAAAAAAAATGGACATTGAGTTCTTGGTTTGACACTGTGATAGAACCAGAGTGGGCAACTGAATGGGGGGAAAAATCATGTTGAAAGCTAGATGACTTTCTTTTTATATATCATTTCTATTAATGATACTGAGATGGTCTTTGTTCTTTTGATATCCAAGTAGGCAGGTAGAGTTTCTTTGCTTTTTGGAAAAGGAGTGGAAAGTTCAAGGAAAAACAAAGCAAAATACATTATCATTTATAAACCTTGTGTAAAACTAATCAATATTTAGAGATAGGAAAGATAGACTTATAACTTAGATAATTGGATCCTGTCATCTTCTCTTCAAGGGTCCAATTTCACAAACCTCAGGAAAAAGAAATATGTGTTTTGTTCACAATATTGTATGCTTCTGCCTTTCATCTGGATACAAAAATATAACATGGGAACCATACTAAGCAGCAGTGCAAGTGAAGCCATCCTTCCACCCTGTTCTGCATAGCTCAAACCAGACATAAAATATGAGGTGCAGTAGTGGGCAGAACTTTTTAAGAAAGGCATTGGAAAACTATGTATTTAGAGGACAGCAACTACAATGATAAGGGGGTTTATGAGGAGTAGTTGAAGCATTAGATTATGTATCTAAGAGCTTGTAGCCTGAAAAAAAAAAGACTTTAGGGTTAGGGTTAGGGTTGCTGCCGGTTCGGACCGGTTCTCCCGTACCAGTAGCGGAAAATTGCATCCGCTCGCCGAACTGGCAGCGATGGCCAGCTGTCCACACCCCCGAACCGGTTCTCCTGGCAAAAAAAAAACCTCTGCGCATGCGCAGAGAGTCATTTCCGTGTTGTGACATAGGAAGTGCTCAAAATGCACACTTCCGTTACGATGCAAACTGGTAGGGAAGGTAAGTAGAACCCACCCCTGAGAGGTATGACAGTAACCCAAAAGACATGACAAGGAACAATGGGTTTAAATTATCAGTAGGTTTTGGTTAATTATCCTAATGATAAGACTGCTTTGTGAAATGTTAAAGTCTTTTCTTTGGAAATTGTTTAAGCAATGTTGAATTCCTGCCATTTGTCAGGGATGTTTAATAATTGATTGTGCACCACACGAAGCAAGGAGTTGAATTAGATGATTTTATAAGTTTATTCCAAATCTTGCACCCTGGGTTTTTCTGTGTCAAATGATATCAATTATGCTGCTCATTGTTTTAAAATCATTTGGAAATAGCTGTTGTAGGAAGTGGTTTAAAAGTAACACCCATTAAAAACATGGAACTGATCATTGGAATATGATAACTGTATCACATAGTTTTGTCTTCATTCTCCTTCATTATGGCATTTCACATGGTTTCATTTAAGATTTGTTACTTTGGAAACACCAGGCATAAGGCCTGGTTCTCAATGTTTGGATAGCAGAATGTTTAATTCATTTACTTATCTTTTTGAAACAGTAGGCAAGACATGCCAGTACTGAATTGACTGAGTGTGGAATCCATAAGCTGCTTTTATCTTCTTCACAGTTTTCTAATATGTCATTTATAGAAAAAGAGCCAATTGGCTCAATTTGGAAAATATCAGAAACATCCAAAAAAGATTTTCAGCATCTCAATATATTCAACCATACAGATACTTTTTTTTTTCAAGAAGCCTACTATACATGAGAAAATTGGTGAATGTGAAATACATCATTATGTGCAGAAATCAGTCAGAGATTTAATGGATTTGAACTCTGATATCTTCAGCCAGTTGATAAGATTTTATTTTCTACAGCTGGAAAAAAAAGTATGACAGTGAGTGGGCTGTTTTCCCTGCTAAATAGGCTGGGATTAACGATTAGCCTTAAAGCTGCTCATCAAACTGCATAGTTGATTTGAATATAGATTTCTTATCTTCAGGACCAGTACTTTGGTTATTGGCTCTCAGAATTAAATAAAAATTGTACACAACTTATTGCCATAATTGGCACCAGAACTACTATCATTAAGTGATGTGATCATTAATTGAATTGTGCCTGATTTTACAACCATTTTGCAACAGTTGTTAAATGAATCAGGCTTCCCTCATTAAATTTGCTGGTTGGAAGCTACCTGATAAGGTCACAAACATCAATTGTGAACCCAGGATGTTGCAACTATCATAAACACAAGATGGTTTCCAAGCACTCAGATATTGATCACATGAGGTTCCAATGGTTGTAAATTGAGGATTTCAGCATTGTCATAACTTTAAATGGATGTTAAACAAATGGTTGTAAATTGAGGTTTACAGTAAAGCATTTTTTCCCATCTTGGACAGGTGGAGGAGGGACATGTTGCTGCACCTCATTTAAAAATATCTTATATCAGTAATTCAGTAAAATTTACTGAAACCTTTCAAATTCAAATTACCCAAAATACATTATTACCAGGGGAGGGTTCCTCCCGGTTCGGACTGATTCTCCCGAACCAGTAGCGGCCCGCTGGTGATGTCATGATGACATCACCGAACCGGATCGGTCGGTGCCAGTCCGTGGGGGCCGCCATCTTTTTTTTGAATTTTTTTTAAAAAAAGAAATTTAATTTTAATTTTAATTTTTTTTTTCCTTCTGATCATGCGCAGAAGCCGACTTCCGGCACTGTGCATACGGTCGCTATCTTTTTTTTTTTTTTGCTTTTTTATTTTTTGTTACGCGTGCTAAGTGCATGCACCCACGAGGCGCGCCCACACGGCACGGGAGGAAGCGAACCAGCAGTGAGGTAAGTTGGAACCCACCCCTGATTATTACCCAAATTATACAAAAGTCATACGTGACTTTTGCCTTTAATTAGTAAAAATGCCTTTTGGTACTTCACCTTGTCACGTTTTAAAATTGTCTGATTTGTGCTATTCTGTATACTATTAAAACTCTTATTGTCATTATCTTTGACAGGATGAAACAATGCATCATAGGGCAATTTCTGGGGGAAAAATTGCTTCAAATGGGCTAATTTATAGAATAGGTCCAAAATCTGGGCCCTATGACTCCTATGACACAGTTGTGGATGCTTCCCTGCTACCAGCTGCTACTGTGCATTTTCATTTTCAATATTCTATGACAGTTTCCCAACCAGTTTTGAAATCTCTGATCCACTCCCATAATCAGCAACAGCCACTTACTGTCTGCTGAAAAGAGAAGGGAAGGAAAAGGGAAGGGAGGAATAGGAAAAAGAAACCTCCATGTACACTTCCTGGCCCATACCATACATTCCCACAGTCTTCTGACCTTTGTTGTGCCTCTGCTGTCTTCCCTGATCCGCACAACATTTCTTGCTCTCTCCCCACACACCCTCCCTGATCTATGCCACCTCATGCACCTTCATTGAATCATGTGGCACCTCTTAGATGCCCCCATGCACATTGTCTGACCTGCCTCTATGTGCCTTCCCTGACCCATGTGTCATATCTTGGCCATTTCCACATACCCTTCCCGACCTGCATTGCCACCCACTGCACTCCATTCCTAATCTGCACAGCACCCGCTTGCACTATGCCAAGCAGTCCAGGCACCCTTTCTAAACCACAACATCTTCCAGGCACCATCCCCAACCAGCACGGCAAGTCTCATAGATCCCTGCAACCTGCCTGCAGTCTTCTTGACCTGCACTGTCCCCTATGCATCCTACCTAAACCACACAGCACCTCTTGTGCACTTTCAGGCATTCTTTTCAACCTACACTGTCCACTTGTGTGCCCTCCCTGACCTATGTGTCACCTTTGACACACAGCCACACACTCTTCTCATGGTATCTCAAACATACGTACTCTTATGAACATTCCTTATGATCCATACTCCATGCACCCCCCACTCCCTTCCCTACATAATAGCAGACACCACACTTAGCCTTGCAACTTCCTGCTGGCTTCCCCACTGACTTTCTCCCTGCAAAATTTCCACAAGCAAAGTAAATGTTTCCCACAAGGAAACTTAATGGGGAGTCTGGCTGGAAGTCAGAGGTTGCTCCTGCTCCCACTGCTTTTCCCCCCATCCATGGTCATTCTATGTTTCTGCTTAAGTAAAGAAACATCTCTGAAATAATGATCCAATCAGTCATCATGTATAGTATATATTATTTTTACATGTCTAGTATTTATTGTTTTTATTTATTTATTCAATTTGTGTAGCCACCTATATCATATACATGACTCTGGGTGGTTCTCACAATAAAAGCACAAAATAACAAATACAAGTAAATAAACACAACAATAATAAAAGCATTAAACATATTAAAAATATTAAAAACTGTTTCCAGGAGAATGCAATTCATCTTATCCCAGTACACCATCAGAAACCAGACTTGATGTCAAAGTAAAGTCTTGAGGCCCATCTGGAAGGCCAACAGAATTAGGGCCAATGTAACTTCAGGGGACATCATGTTCCAAAGGATATGTGCCCCAGAAAAAAAGATTCTCCTCCTGGGTCCTATATAACAGTCCTTAGAGGACTCATAACATGACCCTCAGATGGACCTGATCGGACAGATAGATATAACTGGAGAGAGGCAATCCCTCAAATGTGAGTGATCCCCCAGCAGAGCGACTAATTCCCAACGCCCAGCTGGTCCAGTGAGCGATCCCCCGGTGGAACGACTAATTTCCGACGCCCAACTGAGTTCTGCCCCAGCGAGAGAATCTCCCCTGGAGACCAACGTGTGTATTCCCGACGCCCAGCTGAAAGATCCCCGATACCCAACTGAGCTTCCCCCAGCGAGAGAGTCTCCTAATTTCCGACGCCCAACTGAGTTCTGCCCCAGCGAGAGAATCTCCCCTGGAGCCCAACATGTTAATTCCCGACGCCCAGCTGAACCTAGCATGCAGATCCCAGACACCCAGCTGAGCTTTACCCCAGCGAGAGAATCTCCCCCGGAGCCCAGCGAGTGCCAACAGCCCTG
>QLTV01000598.1:2603990-2620992 GCA_003457575.1 Thermophis baileyi | reverse complement strand
TTCATCGTTCCCATCACTCATCTCGTCCCACTTATGACTGTCTGACTGTAACTTTGTTGCTTGTATCCTTACGATTTACATTGACTGGTTGCTAATATGATTTGATTGCTTATTTGTACCCCGACTATCATTAAGTGTTGTACCTTATGATTCTTGACGAACGTATCTTTTCTTTTATGTACACTGAGAGCATATGCACCAAGACAAATTCCTTGTGTGTCCAATCACACTTGGCCAATAAAAAATTCAATTCTATTCTATTCTATTCTATTCTATTCTATTCTATTCTATTCTATAACTCGTTACAGCATGACTATAACTTTTTATTTTATTTATTTATTTGCTATTTTACAGCAGAAAAAATACCTATTGAATATGCTAGATTCACTTAATGCCCCCATGGTTTGCTAAGCAACCATGTAATTCACTTAGAATGATTCACTTCACAACCATCGTAAAAACGATCCTTAAATCAGCTCTAACCCTAGCCAATCCTAAGGAGGGAGCTATTCCTTATTTATTTGGAAATAAGTTCAGTGTATGTGTAAAGAGGGTTCTTATCTTGTCCTTCATCTCAGGCAGCCAAAAAATCAAAATAGCAAGTTTGGCTATTGTAAAACAAAAAGAGTGTCTTGAGTAAAAGAAGTGCATGCAATTGCTAATTGAGTTTCAATGACATCTATCAATCCTTTTTAATCTATTTTATTTTTATTCTGCCTTTCTTTCTTTTCATGTAACTCAAGGTGGCAAACGTAATACTTCTTCCTATTTGTAACAGTTTAGGAATATTATTATTTCACTACTTCTTCACCTTTAAAGGCTGCTCTAAATTCCCCATCCCTTCAGAAAGTGGAATAGGAAACATCACTAACCATATCTCATTCCCTTCCTTGACAGGGTAATTGGTTTGATGGATAAGGGGAATGCAATATATATAATGTGACTTTGGCAAGGCCTTTGACAATTCCAGATGGCATTATCAAAAAGTAATTGGAGAACTGTGAGCTGGCAGATGGCTACAGCAAGGTAACAAATTCCATGGGGGTAGTTGTGCTACAAAACCAACAAAGACTGTTATGGCAACTTAGATATTAACTATTTATTGGAGGATAACTAAGGGATCTTAGAGCCCTCTTCATCAGATAATCAAAGCAATTTCTTCCTAATTAGAGTATTCAAATATCTGTATAATAAAATAGAAATAAATCTTCATAATATCATCATACAAGGAAATGTCTATAGTGAATAGAATGAACATTTTGATAAATTCAAGTTTCTCAAAAATCTTCCTTGAAAGATTATTTATTTATGGTAGTTTGAGATCATTGCAAGATATAGTAGACGGAAATAGTTTGTGATGGTTGACTGTCAGTGTTTGATCTGTGTCAATTTATTTTCCTGCTTACAGACAGCCTATTTGTTTTGTACAAATAAAAATCAGAATTGTTGACAAGTGAAGGAAGCAATTAAATTCTGGATGGATATAGTTATTACATTTGTAAAAATTGCTTTAACATATAAAATTCAATATTTTCTTGCAGAACCTGTATCGTCTTCTTTACTGCTAGCAGATAGTTGTTTTGAAGGTAGCATTAGCCAAGTGAGGCAGAATGAAACAGAGGTGTACTGCTCTGCTTCATATAAACCTGCAATTGTATCTATTCTTTTGTTTAAATCAGTTACATCCTCAGAGAAAAATTGGGTGCTTTGGTTTTTCACAGAATCCTTTCTCAGACACATATCTTTCCTAGAAATATTTTCTCCTGTGACTGCAGGGTTTAAGAGAAAGGAAGCATTTGCCTTTAGCGTCTAATGCTAGAGAACAAAAGTAATTGTGTGAACTACATGTACATAATGCATAGTTTGAGGCACTTATTGAGGAAGTTATTGTTTTTTTAATTCCTATGCTTTTATTATTTAAATATATATATATATATATATTTAAAAATATCTCCCATTAAAACAAAATTGGACAATTATTATTAATCAATAATTAATTGTATAATTATTTTATGCAAATTAATTATACAATTAATTATTGTCTGATAATTTGCATAAAATAATTAAAGTATCTTTCAAAGTGTATTTTTCAAAGTATTTTCCCTAAGCTATCTGTATTGTAAAGTATATTTTCTTATTGTGAAATCTGTTCATCTGTTTATTTAAATATTTACATTTTGACCTTCTGAGATAAATTCAAAGGAGTTTCAAATATTTTAGGAAATGGAATTTGTACAAATTGCAAGTAGTGTAAATAAATGTGGATCTAGGTATTTATGCATCTATGCATGCATGTGTGCAGTGTTATATTAATAAAATGATTTCAATCATGTGTGATACAGAATACATGCTGCAACATGGATACTTCACAAAAACATGATCATGTTACAAATGTTGTATTTAAAATATTTGTATTTCATAATGCATGCTAAAATGCAACAGGTTGTGTTATATTCAATAGTAGTATGTGAAAAAGTACTTTTAAATGCCAACTTGTATTTCTTTTTACAATGAATATTCTAGGCTAAAATAAATAATACTAAATAAATTTCAGGAAAAGCAAACATGAAAGAACAATGTTTAGAAGCTTTCTCTTTGTTATATCCTAAGACAGGGGTCAGCAACCTTAAACACTCAAAGAGCCACTTGGACCCATTTCCCACAGAAAAAAAACACACCGGGAGCCACAAAACCTGGGTAGGCGTGGCCAACTCGATGTCACTCACTCCCACCCAGTCACATGACTCCCCTAGCCACGCCTACCCAGCCACAAAACCATTCTCTATGTCTCTCCCCCTCTCCCTATCTCCCCTTCTCGCCCCCCCTTTCTGTATCTGTGTCTCTGTCCCTCTCCCAGGGGCGCTTCACTCCTGCACTCTCCGGTGACCCTCCTCCTCCTCCTCCCCCTCCCTTGACTCCCGGGGCTGTGGCTGAGCCGGGAGCATGCGCACATGCGGGGAGACCCTCCTTAAGTGAACCACTGCCTGCCCCGTGCTTGAGGAGGGTCTACGCAAGTGTGCGCATGCTCCTGGCTCAGCCACAGCCGGCCAGGGCATCAAGAGAGGAGGAGGAGGGTCGCCGGAGAGTGCAGGAGCAAAGTGGCCCTGTACCTGCCTTCACTGCACGTAAGGCAGCCTTCGCTTCCTGCCGCTTCAGGCTGGAGTTCGCGCCCTCTGCGCTCGGCCGAAGAGCTGCTGGGGGTGGGGGATAACATGGCAAAGCGATGGCCAGAGCATTAGTGCAGGAAAGAAGCTGCGTCCTGTTAAGACCCTCCTTAAGCGAGCGGCCGCCCACCCCGCGCACACCTTTCCTGAGCTTTGGCGCTCGTTTGAGGAGGTCTCTCCGCACATGCACATGCTCCCAGCTCAGCCACAGCCGGCCAGAGGGTCACTAGAGGAGGATGGGGGAGGAGAGTGCAGGAGCGAAGCGGCCCTGTACCTGCCTTCGTGCCACATTTGCGCGTAAGGCAGCCTTCGCTTCCTGCCGCTTTGGGCTGGAGTCCAAAAAAGAAATAAGAGGGGTGAGGGGCGGGGCCAACCCATTAAGGGGCAGGGAGCCACGACAGAGGGCCCAAAGAGCCGCATGCAGCTCCAGAGCCATGGGTTGCTGACCCCTGTCCTAAGAGATCACTATGGAAATATGTAATGGAACTTGTAAGCCTGAATATGTTGCTGACCAGTTCCTATTATCCTTGGCCATTGGCCATGCTAGTTGAGGCAGGTGGGCAATGGCATCTGGAAAGCTACAGGCTCCATACCCTTATTTCAATGTTTTCTCCATTTTTCATAAATGTTTACAGAGCTTTTCTTTATTTTCATTCCCAGTGCTCTCCTATGCTTATTTTCCTTATACCTGTTCTATTAAGCATTCATACTGTTTAACTAAATTTAACTGATACCTTTTTGACAGTTGCAGCCTTGAGTTAGGAGGTGTGGCAGTTGACTATAAACAGGGTATCTTCATTTCATTTGGCAAACATTCTATATTAACTTGGTTAGTTCTTATTTTGCTCTGTGTATATCCTATGTAATGGTTACTTACATAGTAAATATAAAAAACTAATGTAAAATCCACATTTTTAGATCAGGCTCTGTGGAAATTTTAAGTCCTTTATAACAACTCCTATATTAGTTGTTTTCATATGCAGTTGCTGATACATAAAATTAGCATTATGAACAATTATAAATCACTCCATTATTTGAAAAATGTCCTGAAGAGGCAGTACCTCTTAAGTTTCATTATAAAATCTTTCTACAGGATAATATTTAATATGTTTATGGTCACTGAAATAAGAAACACTGTAATATGAACCATTCCACACTAGAGACATTTGTTGGGTTCCATTTCAACACATTTCTAAATGAATCCAATTTTAAGAATTCATTTATTAGGGTGGTGTATCCACTTCCAACAAAATCTTTGGTGCATACCAGCTATGAATATAGCACTTATCTGCAACTTTTTAAAGGAGATTCATTTTTTCCTCAGAATCATGTGAGAGTCACCCAATCCTAGGAAAAGACATAGTGATTTTAAAGAAGAACATATAGATTTGATAGAAGCTAATCTAAAGTACTAAGATTTACTAATGCAGAGCAGTGGGGTCAAAAAAATCCAGAGAATATTGTGAACCCTGAAGCGAAAGAGCCCATCTTTTGATCATACGTTGACGATACACATGTGTACAAAGAGGTGGGCCTCTTATCACATGCTCACAATCATCATCTTGACTTTTTATGCACCATGATTCTAGCACCACTAATTTAGTTTTGCAAAGAGGGATCCGTTGACGAAATCATGTAGCATCGTTCCAAGTTATCTCTTTATGATGGTTTAAATACACTGCATTGTCTTTAACCTGGAGTTATCCTTTTCCTTTTCAGCACCCTCCTTAATAGGTATGGTCAGGAAGGACTGGGCTTCTCAAAACAGCATTGCCCTCTCATGGCAAGAGCCTGCTTTTCCTAATGGAGTCATTCTGGACTACGAGATCAAGTACTATGAGAAAGTAGGTCTTGACTACAATAAAATAAAACCCTTGAATTAGCCTCATATTTTAACATTTCCCCCTTTTTGTACATCAGTTTATAGTATAGCCTGTAGCTGTTTATTTTTATGCCAAACCATTGGCATTTTCATTTACAGGGCCACTTTCCAGACAGCTGATATTTGCAGAGTTTTTTTTTCTTTTCCCATTTTAGATTTTGTTCATTAAGAAATTGATTCTTACTTTGGTTTGGCTGTACAACCGATGACCTGCTTCAAGTGGGTCTGCTCTGTGGTGACCTCAGTTTATGGTGAAAACCTCCAACCATACTTCATCACACACAAAATATCACACACTTGGAAAAAATAAATAGCATCTTAACTACTTAAAACTAGTAATGGGAAATTAATTATTAGTTCCATGTGCAACTTGTTATCAGTCAACATGACATTTCTGATTTTAATATGTCACACTACGGAAATAATTTGGTTGCTTTTCAATCCCAATGTTGAAGAAAAGACACATCAGTATATATACACATCAGTTTTCCTAAACTATCTTGGCATTACATCTCCCAGAATGTCAGCAAACGGCCATGTTGATTGTGTATGCTGGATATTGTATGAGACGCTAGTTTGTAGGAAGTCTCTGTAAAACAAATTTGAGTTTTGCAGTTTTTTTATTGTTTTGAATAAATGCTAATATTTAATCTGAAAGGTTAATTATGTGTCTATGATACAAACAATATTTTTTTTTAAAAAAAATACCAGAAATTATAAACCAGCATATATACAAATATATAAAAACAGCAATGTATTGGCTTAGACTGGTTGATTGATTGATCGTTTGATTTTGAGGTGCCTACTCCAAAAAGTTTCTTGGTTGGTTACAGTTTTTTAAAAGTACATAATATAAAATAAAACCTAAAAACACAAAACATTTTAAAATGAACTTTAATACACAATGGAAATATATTTTCCCATTTCTTCTTCCAACCTTCAATCCTCTGACACCCCCTATTTGTCCCAGAGCTCTTTTGCAGAGTTTGGGCAGAGTTTCCAAACTTTGTGTGGTTAAGGATCGACTACAAGAAAATATGATATTCACTATTTTCAGGTTCGTCTTTCTCAACTATCCCTCTTTATAATTGCTTAGGAGTGTCTCCCATCCCCACAATGGGGTTGCTGGAATAGAAGTTTTCATTCCATGAACTCATTTTAACTCAAAACCATTTTGAAACAAAATCACAGTATATAGTGTATCTATATATTCTGCAGGCTTTGCTAATGATTTTGAAGTGTCCTTTGTCTCCACTTTTGTTAAAACAGTTCAGTTAACACCCTAATCATTTTGTATTTCTTCTGAGCAGTTATTAGTGTTATAATTTCTGGTGGAATACACGTGCTCATAAACGTTTGTAAGTTATAGTAAATATTTCATTCAATTGACAACATCTTGAGGGAAATGGGTAGTCTAGACACACGAAATATAAATAAATAAATAAATAAATAAATAAATAAATAAATAAATAAATAAACAAACAAACAAACAAACAAACAAATAAATAAATCTTATATTTGCAGTGACCTTGTATAAACTAGACATATCTTAATCAATGACTTAAAATGAAAAGATTTCTGGATAGAAGTACCTTGCTTTTTGTCAGTGGCAAGTATCATGTCCTTTCAAGCATAGTCAACCAATAATGAAATAATGTCAGACATACTGTTGTGTAAATATATACTTCCATTACTTAAAACTCATGAATTCATAATGCAATTTATTACACCAGCAAAATCTATACATGTTAATATGAGCTAAATGCATATATGTATGTAGAATTTTTTTTAAAAAAAATCTATAATCCTTTATTATGCTTAAAGAAAAGTCTAAAGAAACAATATGTAGTCAGATGCTTGGCTATGTATAGCAATGTACAAAAAGCAAATGTGTTAATCATTTGTGAAATACTATTCAGTCTGGAACCTTAGTTCAACACACTGTCATAGACCCAATTATGCGAATAGAAAATAGTGAAGACAGAAAAATGATGTAGCATATAATATTAAAAAGTTATAAAAGAAAAGTTGCTTCTGCTATGAATATAGAGATGGAAAAATATATACAAAATTAGATTTATTTGTCTCACATGAATAATAATGGGTGTTAAAAATAATAAATGAAGGACAAAGACATATAACTTCTCACCCTGGTTTTTCATCTCAAACCTTTTCATATTATTAAGAAAACGTAGTATGAATATCTGTCCACTGGGCAAATTCACAGTCCAACTAAGCCCAATTAACAAAATATAATACCATAATCATTGTAGACCTAACCAATTAGTATAAATGTGAAGAGCTGAATGCATCCATTTCTGTCACATTCTGTATAGTATGTTTACGATTACTGAATGTAGTATTGTGTTCTTCTGATATGTCAGACCTTTGGGTCAGAAAACCAGAACTTTGAGGAGCAAAATTATCTAATTAAAGAGTAATAACCATAGTTGTGTCATATATACAGTATTTTTAAAAAAATATTTGATGGAGAAAATCACAAATGACTTAATATTACACTATATATTGTTGCCCCCCCCCCCAAAATCTCAGCCAGTGTAGATTAGAATTGCAATTCTAAGAGACTTAATAGTGTACACCCAGGTTCCAGAGAGTTTTTAGTGATTTTGCCTACAATTTGGTGGGCAGTTGTGTGTTGCATCTGGAAGTTATCGCATACAAAGGCATTCTAGAAAAGGGATTATATTAAATCTTTTCTAAATCACAAAAAAACATTAAATGTAGGGCATTGAATTCTGCCAAGTGAACATTATTGTGGGGCAGACATTGTATTGCAAAGATATTTGTGGATGGTATGAAGCGTCCCTACAAGAATAAAATAGTGGTAAAGAGATAAATATGCTCTAGTGTAGCCTGAATTGAATATTCTCTGTTTATTTCAACTATGGTTTTTTAAAAACCTGGTATAAATAAAGTGAGGGTTGGGAGTCTATAGTGAACTACACAAGAAACTATTTGTTTTTTCTAAGATGAGGCAAGCTGAACAAAGGACACACGCTGGTCTACAATATGCAGAAACATTGTTTGGATTGCTCACGTACAGCATTAATAATTGTTCCAATAGGATGGCCCAACAGAATGGGTAGATAGATAAGTAGCTAGACAATATCACTGAAGCACATGAAACTGAAATGTACAAGTTTTTATTTTTTTCAAGCTTTTCAGTTATTTCTAATATGGAAATTCATGAATCAATCTATGCATGAAACTATAGACATCTGAAATTTGGACATACTGTATCAGAGATAATTGAAATAAACAGATTATTTACATCACTTTCAGTTGCCTAGTTCTGCATTACCTCTAACTTTGTTAAGTAAAAGTACATGTTCACTCTTAACTGCATGGATTGATTGTGTACTCTTTCAATGAAACATGTTTCTCACTGACATTGCATTGAGGTCCAATGGACCTGCTTTCATTTTGTTTAAATGTAGAAGTGAGGCTCAGAATCATGTTCTATTTATTCTATTCCCCTGCACAGCAGCTAAGTCAGCCCTTTTCATTATCTAGAATGAACTACGATAATCAAAGTTCTGGCATGTTGAAATAAGTCAATATCCACCTATCATTCATTGAGATGTCTTTTTCAAAAATAATTACATTTAAAATAAGTCATGGATTTGAATTTGAATTTGAAGATGAGACTTGTACATTTTAGAAATTACATGTTCATCATTAATACACAATTGTAGTTCAGATTCTGTCTTACTTTGCTCCATACCATAATTATTTTATCTGTTTTGAATCTTTCTGATAACTGTAATTGAGAAAACCATTGACAACTATATCTCTCTGCATTAGTTGCTCTCTTGATTTAATTTTATACTGCCCTTGGTGGTTTGTAGAATAGCTTGTAACATTAAACTATAGTGCAATGATGGCTAATCTTTTTGTTATTGCGTGTGCCGCCCCCCCGTGCCCCGTTTTGGGCCTGGAAGGCCTCCTGCACCAACCTGGAAGCCAAAATGGGGCGCAGGGTGCCGCGCAAGGCCCCAAAATGCAATGTGAGCACCCTCCGCACATGCTCCCTGCGCATGCATGCATGTGTCCCCCACATGCGCCCCACCCCCCACACATGCACGCATGCATCCCCTGCATGTGCCCCATCCCCTGCGCATCCACGGCAGAGACCCAAAAACCAGCTGGCCGGTGGGAGGCGCGCGCACATGCGCGGTGGAGCTGGGCTGGGGCAACGGTTGACGTGCCCGCTGAGATGGCTCTGTGTGCCACCTGTGGCACGCCTGCCATAGGTTCGCCATCACGGCTATAGTGTAACATTATATCCAATTCCAGCTCTTAGAAAGTAACAAAATATGGCAGATAAAAAGACTCAGTTTCACCATCTGAGCAGAAAATGATAAATATGTCTCAATTCTTCTTTTGGCAGCTTTCATTGCTTTTCCGCTCTACAAAGGATTGGATTCCTAATTTACTTTCAAATAAAATAATACCCTTTAATGTGTCTTTTATCCCAGAGGAGGTAAAACTTCCTGTAGCTCTTTTACCCCAAGGTAATACAATTTATAGAAATACTGGGGAAGCTTTCTAATTTTAGAAGCCATTATCTCCAGTCATTGAACTGTGGGGATATTCAATAAATCTATAGTCAAAGATAATTTACTGTGGAAAAACATAATAGTAGTATCTTACAGAGGGGATTTCAAGTTCTACTGCCATATAAATAAATGTTTGTTTATAACCTGTTTAATTCAGACAGCTAGGCTTAAATCCATTGGGGGGAAAATTCACTTCAGATTTATAAGATGCAGAGATTACCTATATAATTAATGTGAAAGATCTTAAAACAATACTTGCAGTGTTTTGAGCATTTTACAGGAACTGTTTGTCATTATCTTCAGGATTGCTTTATCTCCTTTTGTTCATTTCACTGCTCTGCCACATTGGGAATTGGGATTAATGACATCACTTCTATTATTTGGGACCAATTTCATAAACATGCATGACTTAGTATTCGACATATTGATTCTGAAGTTTTCATGTAGGAAAATTGGCATTAATGGAATGATATATACAGCTGAAAAGGAACAATCAATATCTGAGCCATTTTAGTATTTTACAGGGTATATTTCTCCCTCAGCTATTTCCATTTCAGCTATACTAATTTCTTCTAAATCTGTACCTTTCTGTACTATTGAACCTTTTAAGACCTTATAATCCTTTCCAAACTCCCTTAAAATTAAAATTTAAACTTTAATATATCTTTTTATATTTTTTTATTATGATAATCGCTTGTTCTATTAATTATGGTAAGCTAGAAGTACCACCTGCAGTCTATTTTGTTTCCATTCTGATTTATGTTCATTTTGCCTTTTTTCTTCTTTCTTCTTCCTGGTATATGATTCAGTTATAATATTATTAAACTGCAATTGACCCTACTCAATTATATGTATTATTAATCCATCATCCTCTGGCACTTATGCTCTGGGTGGAAAACAGATAAAAATTTTCAAAAGAAAAATACATATTCAGTAATTTCAAGGAACAAAACTTATTTTCTATATTATTTACTTATAGGTTTAAGGAAGGGATGTTAGATTTATTTGTATCCCTATACCCTGCAATCAACTTTACTATTTAAAATAAATCATCAAAATCTGAAGAACACAAACTCTTTAGTCATCACCATGTTAAAAGAGGATAACCTTATCTGTAAAAAAAATTATTAGTGTGGGGGGGGGAACCCACATGGAATATCCATCGTATTAAATAATTTATTGTAGTGGAACCACATTAGCAGGTACAGACATTCAAGACATTCATCTGATTATAAATTGTGTTAGATAGATGATAGATAGATAGATAGATAGATAGATAGATAGATAGATAGATAGATAGATAGATAGATAGATAGATAGATAGATAGATAGATAGATAGATAGATAGATAGATAGATAGATATAAAAACACTCATTTTCTAAGCAGCAATGACACTCCATCATATTCAGAGTTTGGAAAAGTACAAAGGTAAATAAAGAGGTAAGCTATCTCAAAAATCTAATTTATTATTTATGTTTATTTTCTTTATGTCCTTTTTTGTCCCTTCAAGTAGCTAATGAATATAATCTCTTCAGCAGGTGTCCAAATATTTTTTTAAAAAATTTCCCCAAACCTAATCCGACTCAGACTAATAGCTCATATCATATTATTAAAATCAACAGACCAATTTTAACAGCCACTAACCAAGTTTATTTCAGAAATTTTAGCTATCAGGTACCATTTGTATTTCCAATGTCCTCCCCTCCAACCTTCTCCACCTGTAAAGTCAGCATATTATCTAATGTGGTTATTGCTCATCTGTGGCTCCATCTTCTCTTACAAGAACACTCCTATGAAAATCTAAGTAAGCTCTACTCTCAATCCCTTATCAGTTAAATGAATACAAACTGTTTTGTTTAAGGAGCTGCAAGAATACACTCTTATTTAAGTATGTGAAGAGCCAGCTAGCCTGTATCGAAAAGAATTGGATCATCAAATAGGAAAAATACATAGTTTAAATCCTGAAATACAGTATAGGTGAATCAGAACAATTACACACGGGAATATTATGTTGGAATTCTGCTATTTTATTCTCTTTCATATGTATCTGCCGTACAAGGAAAAAAGGTTATCTGTCTGCTCCATCACATCATTTAGCTTTCTAACTATAGATATTCCTGAACATATGACTGGTCACAAAATGACCGTTTAGAGTTACAATGACCTTGGAAAGAATGCTTTAGAGCCCATAAAGCAGGGGTGAAATCCTCTAAAGTCTGCTACCTGTTCGCTTCGCGCACGCTTTGTGCGCCGCAGGCACTACTGTGCAGCACTGAAAAAGGAGCATTTTGAAGCCATCAGAGTCTGCAAAGGTAAGTAGAACAGCGAGGGGGGGATCAGCTGTGCCGCGTGATTTAGATTAGCTAGAAATTAGGAGATCGTCGGATATACCGGTTCGCTCAAACCAGTAGCATTTTTTACTACCGGTTCAGGTGAACCGGTCCGAACCGGTAGCACTTCACCTGTGCCATAAAGAACTTCTGGCCATCATAAAATGTGCCACATCCTCACTCCACAGTCACATGACACATTTCAGGCACTTGGCAACTGGCTCACAGTTAATGACTGTGATTTGAAACAATTTTTGCCATTTTCCTATTTTTTTTATTTTTTGCCAGTTTTCAGCAAAAGATGCCCATTTAGGAGAATGATTTGGACTTATGATGGTGTGAACCATAAAAATGGTCATAAAATCAGATCCAGTTCAGTGGGTTCTTTGACTTAATGACCATCACAACTTACCACCAAAATTTCAGTCCCAATTGTAGTAGTTGCAACTGCTATGCTTTTACTTTGATTTTTTTCCAAAACTTATAATGAATAGAAACTGTTAATTGTACTATTCTTTCATAAAGCAAGATTGCCTTTTTCAGTTACCTCTATTACAGTATTATTTTTTCATTCCCATTCTCATAATGTTAAACAGAAGTATATCAAACAGGCAAGCTCCATTTTGTGGATTACAATCAGTATTATAAGCCAATTCCTTTCTGTGTTCTAAAATCTCGAACATGCTTCTCATCAAATAATATTATTGGACTAAGAGATTTAGTTACCTAGAGTATTCATAGGTTTGCTTTGATCCTGCCCCAGATCTCAATTGAGGAAGAATGATTCTATCACAATCAAACTGGTAAAATATTTTTATTATTAAACAAAACAAATGGAAGGAATATATTATCTATATGTTCTACCAATATAATTTTGGTTCTTAGATATTCCTATTCTAGCAAGACAAATCTATATTCAAGTAAAAAATAATAATACTCTCTTTTCACTTTTTTACACAGAAGGGCCATAGTTTACTTCTTATGATCTGATGGGATTCCCCAGGGTACATTGAGCATATTGTGATAATATGGTAATCAGAGTGTTGAAGTGAAATGTTATGTCATTTTCTTTTGGTTTATTTCCCTTTTGTTGTTTCTTTATTTCATCTTAAACTCTTTCAGGGTATTTAAGACTTAATAGACCTATTTTAATAAGACAAAGCAGAGCTTAATAGACCTATTTTAATAAATAAAATGAAAGCAATAAAATGAAGGAGTTTCAGTTATACAATCAGTCTGGATACGTATTAATTATTTTCTTTGATTTTTAAGGTTAAATGTTGGACCCGGTATCTGCCAACAAAATTAGACTTTCTTAGGATGTCAGCCAATATTTTTATTCCTACTGCTTTTCAGGGTGGGAAATAGATATTATGTTGGGCTTTGAAGGATCAGTGGTATTAGAGCCACATTCTTTCCTTTTCAGTGATACTATAACACTTATTGAGGAGGCAAAATTTAATTGCTTTTGGGGAATAGCATACTATTATGTTCTGATCTGTATACTCTCTTCATGCATAAATATGCATAAATATTTCATATTTTCCTTGTTCAGTTTACCAATGGATTGCTATTGCAAAATGTAATAATATGCTGGAGACTTCATTAAAAATAAATAACAAAATAAAGATACCCTATAGGACAGGGATTTTTTTAACTGTCTATCCTCTTTTGAATTATGAACATGACAGATCATTTAATATTTTCCCCAGTGCTTCATTTTTCCTGAACACAACAACTTAATCATATAGCAATTGTTACATACTGCTAAGATAGAGATGATGCACTGTTTCTCTGGAGCAGCATGTAAAACTTTGCCATGCCATAAATATCTTCACTTTAGTTGCATAAGATTAGAGACAGTTAGGCCAATTTTATTTACAGGCCTTTGTGTTTCAAACCTGCAGTGCTAATACAACAGAATCCCTTGGTAAGAGGAGGGTTCCTTTTTTCTAGGGGTTGTTTTTTTATAATTCATTATTGAATCTAATATAAAACATCAAACATAAAATGCCTTTTCCTTATTAATACACTATATTTATGCTTTATCACAGCCCTTCCCAATGGCTCCCAGAATTCCTTAGGCTACACTGAGAATTCTGAACACTGAAATGTTTAGATTAGATTACTGAATCTAATCTAAAACATTAGACATAAAATGCCTTTTAATAATTAATACACTATATTTTTGCTTTATCACAGATAAAGTATCCCAAGTGGATACTTTTTGCTAATTTATTATTCATCTCCCAGAATTCCATAGGTTGCACTGAGAATTCTGAAAACTGAAATGTAAATGATACCACGTAGGTTATTGATTATATAATAATTCTTTTCTAAGATGAATTATGATTTAGTTGTTAGATTGAAGTTAAGGTAAGGTTGAAAATATATATTTAAAAAACTCAAATTGCAACTATGTAGTGAACTGGAAAAATATTGCTATTATTATTAAACATGTAAATCGTTTTGCCCTATCCCTTATCCCTCAGAGCCTTACAAACTCAAAAAATGATGTGTTTCACTTGTTACCAAATGAGATGTATAGAAACATTTTTTTAAATCTTTTGGAACATGCTCACATGTGGTATATTGAGCTTTGGAGCAGAACAAAAGAGGAATCAAAGAAATTCTCAAAGAATCACTAAACTGCTAATACTCCTATCAATCTTGCAGCAGTTGTAATGGTTGGACTATGTCTAAAAATAATTTCACTCAAAATGATTTTGAAGGAAATCCATTACAACCTACGAAAAATACACATGCTTTTAGTTTTCCCTAGAGAGTGGATTTCCAGTGCTACTTCAGTAACAAAATACAAATCTGCAAGATAATTGTATGCATAAAAACCAATTTCCAATCTAAGAAGCTAATAACCCTGTTTCAGGGTTACAAGCAAAAATACAGAGTTAATTTTCCTTTCTTTTACCCACAGGCCTACCCACGGATAGCGCCGGCATTTTGGCACTACCTGCGGGTAGAAGTGAGTAGCAGACATTGGAATACTCCCAGATTTATACATTATGTTTTTAGTAGTTATTTGCAATCCAAATGTATCCATGATTTAAAGTGTATAATCGCCATTTTCTATAAATATAGTCTTGTACTAATTTCATATTAAGGACATATTGTCTAATTACTAACTCTTGAGTTCACAATTAGTCAACTCTTGCTGTATAAGAAAAACAAACATTTCTTAATATATAGCTAAGCCTAGCCTGTGCCACAACCCATAGTGATGGCTTTTAGCCCTTGAATGAATGCAATTTGACATTAATAACAAAATTTAGTTTTGAAAGGTTGCTAGTATGTCACATCCTATTTTTTCTTTTTCTGTCCCTCAGGAGAATGAGCAGCTCAGCTATTCTTCCACAAGGTCAAAGGCTCCAAGTGTCATTGTCACAGGTCTCAAACCAGCCACCAAGTACATCTTTCATATCAGACTCAGGACTGCAACAGGATACAGTGGCTATAGCCAGAAGTTTGAATTTGAAACTGGAGATGAAAGTAAGTCGCAGACAAAGACCCCAAATCTTTGTATATCTAACAGAATATGCATCTAAAATTACACAACTAGCCATTGGGAATATAAGGTCTAAAGTGAATTACTGATTGAAAATATTTATGTCTGTATGTATTCACATTAGTTTATTTATCACTCAGATTCCAAGACATGAGTGGTTGAGTTTGATTTGCAACATGTCCTTTAAATATGCAGAGTTCAAAAGAAAATCCTGAGCTTTTATCTTGTTTGTTTGTTTGTTTGTTTGTTTGTTTGTTTGTTTGTTTGTTTGTTTATCCGATTTATTGGCCACCCTCTTACAACAGGGTAACTGTGGGTAGCTTACAATATTAAAAATAATAATAATAAAACTATATAAATAAAATACTACAAAAGTATAAAAATAAAAAATATAATAGCTAAAATTGGGGAGGGATGACAAAGAATGAGCAGGGGGGAAGGTGGAATCTGATATTAATCTATTAACCACTCCCAACATGAAGTCTCTCCTTTGGAGCCCCAAGCCAGCTAGCAGAGCCAGGTCTTTAAGCTCTTGCAGAAGGTCAGGAGGGTTGGAGCAGACCTCACTTTGGGGATAAGATGTTCCAAAGAGCAGGTGGACCCTTCCAGCTGAAATACCCTGGCAGATGGGGCCCACAACATGGCTTCCCTGCTGGCACAGGCCAATCCCAATGGGATGAGACATTTCTTTAAGTAACTATTTAGTTGCTTTATTTTTTCCCATGGATTGTATTAGGGTTTTTGGTTTGTTTGTTTTGAAGTTCATCATAATTATAAATCCATCACCTTTGACAAACTATCACTGATTGGTAGTTTGGTGGCACAGTGGTTAGAATGCAGTACTGCAGACTAACTGCCCACAGGCTAGAGTTCAATCCTGATGAGACTCAAGGTTGACTCAGCCTTCCATTCTTCTGAGGTTGGTAAAATGAGAAACCAGATTGTTGAGGGGTAATATGCTGACATTGTAAACCACTCAAAGAGTGCTGTAAAGCACTGTGGAGTGGTATATAAGTCTAAGTGCTATTGCTATTGTGGATTATGTAACTCTACTGGAAATTTTATCTTACTGTATACTATTGAATAGAAATATAAGGCATCATTGAGCTTTACGAAATAATTTAAACCAAACTCACACTTTCACAAAGTCCCCACTGCCAGCAATCTTTCTCCTCTCCTATGCCTTAAACCCAAATAACTGATTAAGGGACACACCCGAAGGATGGAATTGGAGCTATGTCTCGAAATCTTTTGTGGGTAAATGATGCTATACATTTTCTTTAATTCAACCAAAGCCAAAACAAAGAATGTGCATGCAGTATTTTTGCTACTATATATGAAATTAAAAGTATACCTCAGGAATGGATAGTGGAAGAATTGGTGTATAAAGGTCTATCCTGAAGGGACAAAAACAACATGTAATACATTCATAATTTGTAGTTACCTACCTTATATCTAGAACTTTCTTAAAGTTTCCAAATATTTTAATTTTAAAAAAACTGATAAAACTATTATGTATTTA
>QLTV01000598.1:2548195-2562663 GCA_003457575.1 Thermophis baileyi | reverse complement strand
AAAGAAAAAGGGAAAGAAGGAAAGAAAGAGAAAGAAAGAAAGAAAGAAAGAAAGAAAGAAAGAAAGAAAGCAAGAAAGAAAGAAAGAAAGAAAGAAAGAGAAACTTATGACCACAATTGAGCCCAAAATTTTGGTCGCTAAGCAAGAGCATTGTTAAGTGAGTTTCACCACATTTTACAAGTTGGCCATGCCCACCTAGTCACCTGACCACCAAACCACGCCCACTTGAAGCCACGCCCAACTGACCTCCAAGCCACGGCCTCAAAATAAGCCATGCCCACAGAACCGGTAGTAAAAAAAATTAGAACCCACCCCTGATCCAGAGTGTATAATTTGAGTATTAAATTATGGTGGAGATTACAAAAAAAAATGTGTAAACATTATTTCCTGTCATTAGAGGATCATCAGCATATTGGTTTATTTTCTATTTGGAGAATAATCAAGTTAAGATCATTCTACATGGTGGGCATATAATGAAGACATAAAATACAAAGGGGACATAAGAGTCTCTGCTAGTTTCTTCAAAACTCATCAATACATCCTAAGGAGGCTGCTTATATGATGCAACTGTGAACTTTATCCTTTTTTCTGTTATATCCTTGGTATAGCGGTTAGTAAAGGAAGAACCATCTCCTATTTTTGTTGTTGATTTTTTACAACATTAATCTTGTAATTATAAGTATATTGGTTGGAAAATACATGGTAGCTATTTTTTATTCCATACTCATAATATATCTAAACCAAATATTTTTAAACCAAGTTTCTTTTAGAGATTAACTAAAGCGGAAGCCTTTTTGGATAAAATATAAATGCATACATTATCCTTGTCTTGCTTATTTTGACAAGATGACTGATAGCTTCATTACTTTAAGATATTGCAAACACATGCCAAAAAGTGGAACTTCCAATGTCCTTGAAATGTACAGTATGTGTTCAGAATTGAAAAGAGATGTAACATTCTTTTTAAATTTTTCAATGGTTCCAATGATAATTCAAAGCACATCGTCATCCAGATTAAGTCCCTATTGTTTACAATGAAAGGAAAAATCCTAGTATGATAGAAATTGGAAATACAGATTTAATCCTACCTAATTTACTCTGGCAGATATACTAAAGTTATTTGTTTGTATATAATTATACATATGGATACTGATTTACAGTTTTAAACTATTAATGGTTTTGTTGTATAGTTGAACGTGCACTCAGAATAGCTATATATTATTGTCTTATTGAGATGTAACGTTTTATGATGCAAGTGGGAAATTAGATATGTGGATTCTGCTATAAATTAAAAACAAAACAAAAAAATTACAGTGCAGTTAGAAAGGACTAAGCAGATGCTTTGCCCTGTTGTTGTAATTTCCAAAGTGTTGCAAAAGGACAATATCTGAACAGGCTATCTTCATCTGTGAAGCAAAATCAAAGAGACAAATGTCATGTGATTTTCCTTCCTGATACTCTTCTGAAAAACTTTAAACATTATTCTTTTTTAGTCAACAGATATATTGATCTAAATGCAATGGATATTTTCAAGAAGTTGTATTCCACATGTACTTTTGTTTGGCTCTCTTGGGAAATTATTTAGGGCCCATTGCTGATGTCTATTCAGCTTTTTTATACTTGTTTGTTTATCTGTTTTATTTGGCTATCTAAGTAATATGATGCTTTTAACTGACTTCCATGATTATGTCCTAACATTACTCTAGGATGTGTTTGGAAATGACAATGATGCTAGATTACATGCAGAATCTTGACACTGTGCTGGCTCAGGGAGAAAGAAAAAGGACAATGAGATGGGAGGGTCAGTGGGAGCCTTGTCTCTTGAACTAAAGGCAGTCTTAAATTGGCTATTGTTGTATCCATCAAGTGTTGGGTAGAGCTGGTATAATTGGGTTTTAAGAATCTGGACAACTAAATGGCAGCAGAGTGGTACAGAAACTCAAACTGCAGTTATTTTCATGACCGCCTACATTTTCAAAGCTCAGATGTAGTAGCCTTCATTATAAGGAAAATAGGCACCTAGGAGTGGTAACAGTGCTAACTGTTTAGAGATGCTAACAGTCATAGTTATTTTGTGCAAATTTGAATAAATCCCTGTCACTGCTTTTACAATACTTCTGTCAAATTCTATGGAGAATGAGCTAGACTATGTACTTAAAACGCTTGTAGGCTTTTTGCCGTTAATTTTAATTCCAGTGTTTCCTTAGGATAGAGCAAAGATTTGCCCTTATTATCATTGCCAAGCAAAAGATAACAAATGGATGTTATATTAAAGGTCTTTCAAATGACAGTCTTGACCTTTTTTGAAAGCTATTGAATTCAAATATGTGCATTAGAATTATAGTACAGCAGCAAGCAATCTTGATTCCTATCTCTTCAGCTGAGTTTATTTGGGCGGTAAAGTCCTGCATCTTTCTATCTGCATATCCTAAAGCTTTAGTGTTCAAAATTCCATACATATTAAGCACACATCAATCACTGAACAATAAGGTGATAAAATATATATATAATAGAAGTGACTGATATTTTCTTATTGGTTCAAGGCAACATATATTGACTCTTTTAAAGCACAGATTTACCTGAGTGTAGTATGCACATTTTTCATATGTATTTTCAATTATTTTTAAAAAGAACTGTTATCAAGTATCTATGGATTGTTGTTTACAAATCTGAATCTAAATGATGGGTTTAGGTTCCAGAGCTTTTATCTTCTTCCTCCCAGGAGCATTTTTTTTACTCTGCTTCTGTGCAATGAATTTCTTGTTCCTTCTCCTCACTCAGCCATGGTAGAACTTGTTGGACCAATTATATTGAAAGGCTACACATAGTTTCCTAACAACATTCTTCAAACTTATTTCCTGGCTGCTGATGGAGAAAATCACCCCACTCGTCTGCATGGCTCACAGTGGCTTCTCCACTCCCTGCAGGGACAATACCAGTTCCAATAATCAATGTAGTGGTCAGAAGCTTCAAAGAAAAGAAGACTACTACAGGTGGTACCATGCAGTCACCAGAGTGAGCCACAAGTCATCTATGTGCAGCAGTAGCATCCAGTGGCACAAATGGGAGGTTTCTCCATTGTGATTATGAAAGAGCTGTGTAGAGTGGAGAAACCAGCATGGACACCTGACTTGAGTAGGCCATTTTCTTCAATTACCTGCCAAGTGAGTTGATTGAAAGACAATAGTTAAAGGGTTTTTTAAAAAGAAAAACAATGAAAATGGATAAAAACATAAATGCTTCTTGTATTTGGAAATTCTTAGTCATCCAGGTCATAGTTGTCCCAAAGGTGATTTTTCAAAAGACAACTGGACTTTCTTTGTTTTTCTTTTCATTGAAGACATAGTTCTTCAGGCACTCTGTCTATCAGATCTAATTCCTCAAATCTATTTGTCACCAGGGATATGATTTAGTTCATATCTGAGTGGCCTAGTGCTTTTCCCTACTTTCTTCAATTTAAGCCTAAATTTTGCAACAAGAAGCTCATGATCTGAGCCACAGTCAGCTCCTCTTGTTTTTACTGACTGTATAGAGCTTCTCCATCTTTGGCTGCAGAGCACACAGTCAATCTGCTTTCTGTGTAGACCGTCTGGTGATGTCCATGTGTAGAGTTGTCTCTTGGGTTGTTGAAAAAGAGTGTTTGCTATGACCATTGTCTTCTCTTGACAAAATCCTACCAGTCTGTGCCCTGCTTCATTTTGTACTCCAAGGCCAAACTTGCCTGTTTTTCCGGTGATGATGTAAGGACATCATTTTTTGGTGTTATTTCTATAAGGTGCTGTAGGGCTTCATAGAACCGGTCAACTTCATTCTCTTCAGCACCAGTGGTTGGGGCATAGACTTGGACTACTGTGATGTTGAATGATTTGCCTTGGATTTGAACTGAGATCATTCTGTCATTTTGGGGGTTGTATCCCAGTATTGCTTTTCCTATTTAGTTCGCTGATTCCTATGATGTCGATGTTCAGTCTTGTCATCTCTTGTTTGACCATGTCCAGCTTGCCTTGATTCATGGATCTTACATTCCAGGTTCCTATGGAGTGTAGATCTTTACATTGGACTTTCCTTTCACCACCAGATACATCCACAGCTGAGCGTCCTTTCGGCTTTGGCCCAGTCACTTCATTCTTTCTGGTGCTACTAGTACTAGCCCTCTGCTCTTCCACAGTAGCATATTGGACACCTTCCAACCTGAGGGGCTCATCTTCCAGAGTCATATCTTTTTGCCTTTTGGTACTGTCCATGGGGTTTTCATGGCAAAGTTACTGGAGTGGGTTGCCATTTCCTTCTCCAGTGGATCACATTTTGTCAGAGCTCTCTGCTATGACCTGTCCGTCTTGTGTGGCCCTGCACGGCATAGCTCATAGCTTCATTGAGCTATGCAAGCCCTTTCGTCACGACAAGGCAGTAATCCATGAAGGAGCATATGTGTGTACAAAAGGTTTATTATTATAAAGTTTTTTACATTGCATGATATGTAATAGTTCACACACTAAACAATTTTACATCAGATCATTTCTATCATTTGTCCTGATGTATCTTTATTTTATCATTTATAAAACAGGTAACTTTTTATCAAGCAATTTTAACTGTTTGAATGCATGAATTATGTCTTAAGACCTATAGCGCTAAAATTTAATATAAGAATCACATGTAATCATAATTATTCTATGAAATGCCCAATTGGTTGTCATAAGAACGGCATTTTCTTCCATCTTTTGTAGAACTGTAATAACATTGTGTCATTTAATATCCTTAATTTCACCTACTATCAAAATTATGCTTAGGAGTATACAATCAAATTAGATCCCTATATGGAAAAAGAGGTGCCAAATGTTCAATCTGTCTTTAGAAAAGGCTGAGGAACATTAGACGCTATTCTGATGCATGCTGGATAATTGAGAAGGCCAAAAAATGCCCAAAAGAAGTCAGTATGTGCTTTGATTATATTAGTGTTTCTCAACCTTGGCAGCCTGAAGATGCGTGGATTTCAATTCTCAGAATTTCCCAACTAGCTTGCTGAGGAATTCTGGGAGTTGAAGTCCACAAATCTTCAAACTGCCAAGGTTGAGGGAACACTAGATCATATGAAGGCCTTTGATTATGTTGATTGTATCAAGCTGTGGAATATATTTAGAAAAAATAGGAGTTCCATCATATCTCATTGTCCTCATGAGAAACCTATATACAGATCAGGAAGCTACAGTATGGACAGAACATGACAAAACAATGTTGCTCCAGGTTGGGAAAGGAGTGAGACAAGGCTACATACTTTTCCCTTATTTACAGTATTCAACCTATATGCTGAATTAAGGGCAGTTGGATTGCAACAGGATGAGGTTTTAAAATTGGACAAAGACCCTCAATAACATGCATTATGCTCTATTCTAGTAGCTGGAAATGCAAAGGATCTGCAAAGACTATTAATAAAGATCATGGAGCAAAGTGAAAAATGGGACTAAAATTAGATTTTAAAAAAGACCAAATTAATGACAACAGGTAAAACAACCAGCCCTAGAATTGATAATAAAGATATTGAAGTGGCAGATGGCTTCTGTCTTTTAGGCTCAACCATCAACAGTAAATGAAGAAACAGTCAAGAAATACTCCTCACATAGCACATGGTAGAACAGCCAGGAAGACTTGGAAAAAATACTCTGATACTGCAATGTGTCTTCATACCAAAAAACAGACTAATGCAAGCAATAGTATTCCCTATGACTCTCTATAGAGGTGAAAGTTGGACTTTGAAGAATCAGGATAGAAAGTGTATTGATGCCTTTGAACTTTGGTGCTGAAGAAGACTCCTGAGAATACTGTGCACAGCCAAGAAAATAAATGGATGGATCATCAAGCAAATCAATCCATAGTTTTCAGTGGAAGCACAAATGATAGTCTGTTACCCTGCCAATGGGTACTCTATTGGAAGATCTGAAAGATCAGATTAGGAACAGTTCATTATGGAGAAAATCTATCTTCGTTGTTGCTAAAAATCAACACTGACTAGATGGCACATAATCAATCAATTTTAATTAAAGATAGCAATAACCATAGAAAGGGGTGAATTCTCATTAATGTATGCTTAGTATGTATACAGTATTTTCCAGGAGAAATAAAAAGTTACAAAACAAACAAGCCCTGAGAAGATGCAGGGGTAGGCTGTGGGTGAAACACCTATGGCACCTCTGGCAATAGAGAAGAGATACCAAAAAGTTCAAGAAGGTCCATCCAAATGACAGCTTCATTTAGGTAGCATGCCGTCCCAATGAAACTTAGCTCAAAATCTAATCTGATTCACAAACCGGCTGTTTTGCTAATATGATGACTGACCTAAAATTCTACCTAGATCCTACTATAATTCATTGTGCCAGCTTTTTAATACTGTAGAAAATATAAAGTGGTGGTGTGGCCCTGAACTTCATAATTTCACAAATACTAAAGAATGAGATGTCACTTTACAAAAGCAGCCAGGTGCAATTGTTTGGTAATTGTTTTTA
Organism: Thermophis baileyi; assembly: GCA_003457575.1. NCBI lineage: Eukaryota > Metazoa > Chordata > Lepidosauria > Squamata > Dipsadidae > Thermophis > Thermophis baileyi. Next base: position 2,556,166 of record QLTV01000598.1, on the reverse strand, counting down.
TTCCAGAATATTATACTTGTAATTTTACTCTGAGGAATCCATTAATGAGGTCATTATCAACAATGCAAACCACTGCCAAAAAAAAAACCTTGGTTAAATGAAAGTCATGAATCTTTTTAACAGCATTGCTTGATCCTTACAATTGAATATGCCTAACTCCCTCTTCTTTCATTATGGACTGGCAAAGCTGAGCAAGATTTAACTGCAGAACACTGCAATAACATTATCTGGGCTGCATCATTAGATATACCCAGGATAATATATAAGCAGTTATTGAAGACAGTTTAGCATTTCTTATATATGATGCTGAAAAAAATGCTTCCAGGGCTTAATAACAGGAGTTAGCAGCTACTCACATGAGATAGGAAGTGCAGCAAATATACAAAAAGTATTTTGAAGACAGAACACACTTGGGATTGATTTTTTTTTCTTCTTGTGAGCTCATGTAATGAACTTCATTTGCTGAATTTAGGTCAATTACAGTTTTTGTTCATAAATAACTAGAATATTTATGCTTTAAAGACAGATTAATTCCTTCTTCTCAAATCCCGAGAATATCAGGATATGTACCCTGTTTTCCCGAAAATATGACCTATCCCAAAAATAAGCCCTACTTAAGAGCCTGCGCAGCTGGCGCCCACCCATTCTGTCTGGTAGCTCACGGTGTGGCAGCCATGAGGCGAGACAGGGGGATGGTGGAGCTGCCCTACGCGCCCTGCACTGGCTTACCTCAGGGCCCCCACAGCCAGGCCATTCACGCCCCAACACCTGCCTTGCGGCAGCAGCACTGGCAGCCATGTGCAGCAGGAGCCCACGTGGCCACGGCCCACTTCTTCTGCTTGTGAGGCAGGTGTCAGGGCATGGATGACCTGGCTGCGGGGGCCCTGTGGTAAGCTGGTACGGGGCGCATGGGGCAGCTCCACTCCCACCTCGCCGCCGCAGCACTGGTGCACCACACAGCTTCCTGTCCTGCCGCAAGCAAGCAGAAGTGGGCCTTCCATACATGGGGGGAAAATAAGACACCCAGTGAAAATAAACCCCGGTGCTTATTTTGGGGCCCAAAAGAAAATAAGACCCAGTCTTATTTTCAGGGAAACATGGATATATATTGCTCTCAAATGGCTCAACTTTTTTTCCTCCTATTTATTCACTAAAACTTCCCTGAACCAGATTAGATTAGTTAGATATTTTAACCAGAAAGGCCCTGCTTTTACTCACTACTAAAACAAGTGAACAACTAAATATAAATATAAATCAGGCAAGCAGGGAAATTAAGGTATCTCTAATAACTTGCCACCTAGAAGTTACAAAACAATTTGGGTAAAGATCTAATGGATAAGTGGTAGAATTTACTGCTCCAAACAACTTGCCTATATTTTTGGAAGTCACAAATCACAATTTGATTCAGTCTAACAAAATGAGTCACCAAATCCTCCTATAATTAATATATTTTAATAGCTGTTATAGAGGATGATTTTTAAAAACCCTATACACATTAAGATTTTCTCATTGTGGTAAAGGATCATTTATTCTACCATCCATGTTCCCTTGTATTACTCTTTTTATAAAAATGCACAATTATAATTCATTTAACATAAATTTTTATCTATAGTTGCTACTCTCTAGCTAACATATTGTTTCTAAATGTACTAAAATTATGTTTTATGATTTGCAGAATTAAACATTTGATCATAACAATAGTAGAATTTCACCTTGTTTTATTTTTGTTGTCTATTTTTGGAATTCTGATTGTTGAATGCAAAAAAAAAAAAGGATTATTTTTGTTGTTGCTGCTGGGTGAGCTAGGATATGCATTTTTTCAGTTCTACAGCCAAAAATGATGAAGGAGACAAGGATGTGTTAAAATAACTATTTAACTTAACTATTTGAAAATCTGTATGATAAAGTTGAAGAATGAATTTTATATTTATGTAATAGCTGCTCTATGCTCATTTCAGCCCACTTCTATGTGCAGAAAGTCATAAGCAGCCAAGCAATGAGCATACAGTTCAGTGTTTTTTGGCTTATAGCATGCTACGCCTCATTTGCCAGACTTAGAACACTGGCGACATAATGCCAGCAAAAAGAAGAATCAGTTTAAAGAATAATCCGAGGCCTAATGGAGTGATGGTGATTACAGTCCTAACAGGTAGGAGGGAAAGTTCTGACCAGGAAAGTAAGGCTGCAGCATAGGTGTGTACTGAATGTTGGCCAGACCTCGGTAGCCAAATAGCACTGAGCAGTATCAGGCTGTATCAGGAGTGGACGGTATGCATTTGAACACAACAAAGTCCAGGAAGCAAGCAAACATGACAGCTGATTTCATTAATTCTTATAGTCTTCTGACTTGCTTATCACTAAAATGGTGACCTAATTTTGTCTTCTAGTACTAGAGATAATTGTATATAAGGAATATCTTCTAAATATCTTTGGTGTTGATTGCTGATGTACAGAATTTCCTTATACTCCTTTTATCTTTGCCTTATCTTCTTTGAAACAGTTATAGGAGTCCCTTGGTATCCTTTGCATACCAATTTCATCTTGAAACCTCGTGATTTTGGAGATCTTTTGAAAAACTTTATGTTATTGTTTCTATCTTTAATGTCTTTGCTGATGACATTGTAGCGTTGTTTCTTGACTCTTATGACAGTGCATTGAAGTTCTTTGACATCGTCCTGACAGCTTTGTTTGTATTGGCTTTGTCTTCTCTTCCCTTCTTGGCAATTTGTACCATGTGTTTGCTTTCTTTCATTTCTTGTTTTTTGGCAATCTTTTTTTCACATTCTTACTTTACAATTTGTTTGATTATATTTCAGAGTTCCTCTAGTTCCCTATCAGTTCAAGACTTTAAAATAAATTGAACTTGAAAATGATGATCATTTGCTCAAGATCATGTTGTAGAAAGTGGTTGACTCTTCTTCCATTTTAGCTTAATTTGGAACTTGCAGATGTGCAGTTTGTGATCTGTTTCACTGTCAGCCTCTGGCCATCTCTTTGCTGTTCAACTTATTTATTCAACTTTTTTATGTCAATAATGCAGTCAATTTGATTTCAATATGCTTCATCTGATGGTGCTAATGTATATTAGTGTTATTTTGGTTGCTTGAAGGATGGTTAGTACTGAAGAAATAGTGGAATGACTGAGCCTGTTTCCAAGACTATTCAGTCCAATTATATTTTCCTTCTTACCATTTCCAACTTTAACTTGTTTTTCCATGTAGTGTTCTTGTTAAAATACAGGATTGGTTACTGTTATGTTCTGGGACTGAAGAGGCTTGAGACAGGCTTCAAACAACAGTTCTTTATTGTGACTATATACAAGATCCAGCAGAGAGCCAGGCTGACAGCATCCCCTTTTATAGGGAGCTGTCAGATGGCTCAGCCAATCAGCAGTCTCCATTTTCCCGCTCAATCAGCGGACCTTGGAGTAGACCAGGCAGTCTCAATATCTAACAGTTACCTTTGCCTTCTCCAACACAATCTTAGTCTTTGTCACTAAAATTATCATTCACCTCCAACATCTGTGTTGCTGCTGCCTGATATAGGCACCTCTTGCTTTCTCTAGTATGACCATTAGGTTTTGGGCAACCTTTTGGAGAATATACAGTCTTGGTGTACCCTCTCTATGTGCTTTCCTTGTCACTCTCAAGAACACCTCACCCTTTGCATAGTTAGTCATTATAGCAGACTTATCTGTATTTTGGCTATAAACTATATCTATAAACCACAATATGTTTCTAACTGCATAGCATTGTGTACAGTAGAAATATAAAAATATAGAAGCAGGAGGTGGAAGGAAAGCTTAACTCTTTTTCTTTATTTCTGATTCAAGACAGTCCCCTAAGTGTTTGTTCATTTATAAGTAAGCATAAAGACCGAAGTGGTGAAATGACTGCATTTATTGTCTTGGATCCTGACCTAGACAAAAAGGAAGGAAGGAAGTCATATATTGTTAAAACAAAAATAATGGGGGGAAGGGCAAATAAATCTTTTTGGTAAAGGAATAAAAGACAAACTCCAGCTTTAGGTTAGGAAAATGTCTATGGAGATTCTCAGTCATCCAAATCATGGTTGTCCCAAAGGTGCTTTTTTTCAAGAGGCAACTGGACTTTCTGGTTTTTCTTTGAAGACATTTCGCTTCTCATCCAAGAAGCTTCTTCAGCTCTGACTGGATGGTGGGGAATGGAAGGATTTGTACTCCTTGCAGACAGCTGGTCATTTGCATTCTTTTAGAGAGTCGTTGAGGCCACTTGGAGGTTTATCTGTGTCCTCATGGTCACCTGCATAGTGAAAAAGGGTGTGGAGCCTTCTTGGAACTGTTGAAAGGACTGTGCTGTAGATTGGAAATAGATGATGTCGTATTCCTCCCCCTCTGTGGACAGAAGGCTGTTCAATTTTGACATAGATGGTCTCTTTGACCCCTCTTTCAAACCAGCGGTTGTCTCTGTCCAAAGTGTGGACTTTGCTGTCTTCAAAAGAGTGGCATTTGTCTTTTAAATGCAGAGGGGCTGCTGAATCTTGTCCTGATGGGTTTGTTCTCCTATATTGTGCCATGTGTTTATGAAGTTTAGGTTAGGAACAGCTTAAGGTGATGCAGGGGAAAGTCAAACAACCAAAGTCCCTCTTAATGGGGGGGAGGGGCTGTTGTTGTTGTTTTTGTTATCTAAATATTTTCAAGCTATTACTAGTGTAACCCAGAATAGATTTGTTAAACAAGATAAAGGCCTGTATATATACAATCAGATCAAATTTTGTTCCTTCGATGGTATGAATGCATCAAGCTGAAAGTATGAAGTGAAGCATATTATATACAAAAGAAGGATAATGCTTAGGCAAGGAGGCTCAGCAATTCATCATCCATTTATGTGTTTCTAAATTTACATAAAGCTAACATTACTTTTTGTCACTGTGCCTAAGTAAACTTTGGAATATATAAATGAATTATATTTTAGTTGATTTTTCTTCCTGGGCCTTTTTTCCCTTTTCATTTCTGTTAATCACTGCAAAATTACATCTCATGAAGATGAAGGAACCTGTTTCTTTCCTGATTATAATGAGAGGCAGGTGTTGGCTGTCTCTGAGGAACAAACATGCAGTTCAGCTTGAAAATAATGGAAGCAGAAGCCAGAGGAAGCAAAACGTGTTATTAAACTTCCTGGCAAAGTACTTTACATTTCCTCTTCACCACCCCCAACCCAGAGGTGGGTTTCAGCAGGTTCTGACCAGTTCTGGAGAACCGGCAGTGGAATATTTGAGTAGTTCGGAGAACCGGTAGCAGAAATTTTGAGTAGTTCGGAGAACCAGTAAATACCACCTCTGACTGGCCCTACCCCCATCTATTCTCTGCCTCCAGAGTCCCAGCTGATGGGGAGGAAATGGGGATTTTGCAGTAACCTTCCCTGGGAGTGGGGAGGGAATGGAGATTTTGCAGTATCCTTCCCCTGGAGTGGGGTGGGAATGGAGATTTTACAGTATCCTTCCCCTGCCATGCCCACCAAACCACACCCACCAAGCCACGCCACGCCCACCAAGCCATGCCACGCCTACCAAGCCACGCCCACAGAACCGGTAGTAAAAAAAATTGAAACCCACCACTGCCCCAATCCCCAACTGGAAGTAAACAGCTGAAAAACAGTACACTCTGCAACTGAGGGTTTCTAAAGTAATCAATAGGCAGTCATTTTGGATGAGTTTCTTCATTAAAAAAAACCCCCATAAGACAGATTAATAGGGCTTTCCCTGATATTTGGGAATAGTTACAGGTTGTCTCATAAGCAGCTGCCATGCTTGATAACACTGTAATATTTGTAAAGAATCACGTTTTGTTCATTCCTTCATTTGTCCAATCATAATTCCAGTTGAGAAGAATTTCATAGGTATAAAAAGGCCTGTACCGTATGCCTATTAATATTAAGTAGAGAGAAACCATACAACTTATTATCCCTTTATTTGCTACAGTTAATGTAATCATTCATTAATATTACAGGTTTGTTTGCTTTTTTACAACCATAAAATGGCACCTTTCCCATTTCCCTAATTTCTTGTTGCTTTCTCTAAATACTTTTGGCACTAAAATTATGATGTTGCTGTTTATACACAAATATATTCTATTGGGTTCACTGGGGATAACTCTCTACTACATTTTGATAAGTGTTGCTGCACATAGTGGTAGATGAAATAGGATAGTTTTTGGCATCTACAACAAAAAGTAGTGTGACATTCACTATGCCGCCAATGATGTCACCATGTAGCTACAATTCGAATGCTATTAAATGTGAAATATTTATACTCTGTGACTTTTAAAGCTATCAGCTGATCAACTAAACATAAACATTCCGTAGACAAACAAAGAGTTCCCAGGAACCTAAGAAACTGCCTTTTAATGAGTCAGATGATTGATTTCAGAAAGTGCCATATTATCTACTCTTAGCTGGAAGTAAATGTCTACTTAATAAAATTTATCCTTGAGCCTTCTAAAAGAAATGGCTAAAGGTTATAAAGCAAAGGGAAGGAATCCAGACTCCCTTCTCTCCATTATTCACGCACTAATTATTTTACCCTACCTAATATGACTGGTGCAGAAATGTAAGTGTCAGGAAAGATGGACTGCTGGTATGATATGAGCAAGAACTGCTATAGTCTGTCCTTATACCTGCATACTGTGCACATACAATTACAGTGAATTAATATTTCATATCTTCCTAAGGACTATCATAACTGTATATCTCTACATTTTCTGTATTTATCCTGCCATCTGGTAGTTGTCTAGATATTTGCAGCTCAGAAATGATAGTATTATAATATTCCTTTTAATTACCTCATAGTTTTCGATACCAAATTCTTTGTGATAATCAAAGAGATAACTGGGAAATGCTTGGTGAAGCTTCACCAGCACACCCAAGAAAGACAATAACTCTTAATGAACTTGATCGATGAAGGCTAAGGGATCAACTGACCCTGTCAACTGATCTCCAGCATGTTAGATTCAGTCCAAAACAGATTCAGTCTTACACAGGATTGAATAAATCCCACCAAATCAGCAACAGCCACAAATTTTCATTTTAAGGGGAAATACAGTACTCTGGCTCATAGAGATTGATTTTGGCTTTGAAAACTCAAAATAGGGTAGAGTTTTAATTAATAAAAAGAATAGATTTAAATTCAAAGTAAATGCCTTATATTTTTCTAGGAATAAAAAATTATTTTCTGATTTCCCTTTTTGTGGAGAAGACAGCAATGTAACTTCATCACATCCAGCCATAATTGGCAGGGGGAAAAATTGAGTAGAATTCTATGGACAAAAGGTTAGATTGAACAAAGAATCAAAAGAGTCAGGGGTGAGGTCTTGAATTAAGGTTGATGGTCCAGAGTTCAAATTCTCCAAAAATATACTCTAATTAATGAAATTTCAAAGCCCACCTGACATTCCATGCCTTTCATCTTTTGGTTTTAAACCAGGCAATCTTTCTCTTCTAAAAAGATACATTTCAGTATTCTTGACCAAAGTAATTTCTGATGTATGAATTATAGAAAAATATCATGGGGACTTCCGGTTGGCGTCACGTTGGAGAGGGCATGCCGATGAAAACCTCGTAAGGCTTGCTCGGCTTTTTGTATAATCGTGGCCGTGTTAGGCAAGGAACGCTCGTGAAAAGAGCACCGGTGGAGAGGGGAAGCCTCGGAGCCCCAGAGGGAGAAAGGCGATCTCCTGCACGGGCGAGAGGCGCCTTCAGATCGTGTGCGAAAGGGACCGGCCTGTTAATGGCCGGTCGGAAGACGTGACAGCCAGCTGTTTTAGAAGGAAGCGGAGAAGAATTAGCAGCAAACATATTTGAACTGGGAGAAAAGAAAAGGAGACCTGTTTGGTGAGAAAATAGCCTGAAGGAATGTAAGCACGAAAGCGAAAGCGGGTGCGGACTGAGGAAGCGGCGAATGTAAATCAGAGAAGAAGGAGGGGAAGAAAGAGTTTTA
>QLTV01000598.1:2498963-2525797 GCA_003457575.1 Thermophis baileyi | reverse complement strand
AGAAGGGGTTTGTCACTACGTTCATTTTAATTTGTCAGCAGGACTCTTATTCTGAAATGACACTGTATACTGATATGAAGGTCTCATGTGATACCTGTACTGCGCATGTGTTAATCTTTCCTTTGTTCTCTTTGTTCTTCACCATGTAGACACAGACTAGAAGGGGTTTGTCACTACGTTCATTTTAATTTGTCAGCAGGACTCTTATTCTGAAATGACACTGTATACTGATATGAAGTTCTCATGTGATACCTGTACTGCGCATGTGTTAATCTTTCCTTTGTTCTCTTTGTTCTTCACCATGTAGACACAGACTTAGGTGTTCTTATTTTTGTTATGCAAATATATTACTTTTATTCTTTCCTGGACTCCGGTCTTATTATTGAGAATTGAGAGCAGGGAAACAAGATCATGTCACCTCTAATTATTTTTCTCCGCAACAGAATCCAGAAACCAGCAGGAATGCAAAAACAAGGACTCTGTGCCAGAGGAATAATTTTGAGGAATGGCATGTGGACTGCTGCCTTGTTTCACTATTTTAAACAAGGGCAAAGACACCAAGTTATTGAACAGTTTGACACTTTACATTTCCATTCTTATTATCATTCTATTATTCAACTGCTATCAAAATGGTTCTCTGAAAAGTTATGATTATTATTTTATTTTTAAACAATTGATCTTTTCAAAATGACATGCTTCGGAGTAACATTTAATAGTTTAATATCCTTGTTTTTAAGATAGCTAGGAATATAATCCAGCAAAAACAGGTTGGTTGGTTGGTTGGTTGATTGGTTGGTTGGTTGGTTGGCTAATTTTTTTTTTTAAGTGGAAGAGCAGAGCATATGCTAAAATTTCTATCAATAAAATTAGATTTATTTTCAATTGATAATTTTATGTTGAGTTGTTTCAGTAGTGTAATCTGGTGCATAATTATGGTACTTACAAGTAATCCCACTGTTTTTCAGTAAGGATTAGCTATTATTAAATTTTCTTAATGCTGAAACCTATCACATTGTAAAATTAAAATGCATGTCTATTTCATTTTGATACTTTTTCAACTTCCTTTTGGCATCTATTAGAATAATATGGTTTTCCCATTAATTGCATCTAAGCAATGCTAACTGAGAATTCTAGGAACTATAGTTCCAACACATTTAGACAAAAACCTGTTGGCAAAACTTGGATTGTACTCATGCATAAAGTTTTCAGGATTAATAATTCAGGCATAGTTCCTTGCTGTCGTCCTGTCCATTGCTCATGTACTAAATCTACCCGTGGGCCAGATGTGGCATCAGGCCACACCCACCCCAGCTCCGCAAAGGCAAAAATGCCGCGATACATCGTGATACGTCACATGACGTGATCGAGTTTGACACCCGTGCTCTAGAGTATAAGACTAAAATATTAATTGTACTTGTACCTATAATACTTACATTTAGTTTAGACCTTGTTGCATGGAATCTGGTATCTGTTTCCCCCATCTCCCACTGTCCTCTTTCATCTTCCTAGGCAATCCTTATTTATAAAGTTATTTGGCATTTTCACAATTTATGCATATCATTCATACTATCTGAAATATTTTGCAATAATTGCTCTTTCTATCTTAACAATTCTCTTCAAGATATGGATTTGTAAATAAGGGCAAATCAAGAATGCAATATTGAATCAGCCCTGAAAAAAATGTGTAGCTCTAAATACAATCTGAAATCATCATAAAATAGATGAGTCTTTTTTGACTGTCTGCACTCTCCTCTTTCTGTGACTATATGTAGATTCCACGGTTTTAAAATCATATATGTATTGTATTTTCATTTTGCCACCTCTAATTTTTTGCTCCGAGGATTTCCAGTGTTCTCAATATTTATGACTTTTCATTGGCCTAATGGAGACACTGTATTATTTCAGTTTTTTTTATGATCCACATGGCTTCCTTTGTTTTGGTGGTTCCTTTAAGTATTCTTAACTACATGGATAAAGTACTAAATGTATTCCCATTGCCCATCAACATAATCTGAAACCATCCTGTATACTTTCAGTAACAGATTTTTTTGCTCACTGGCATTGGCATTAACTCTGTTGCCTTAATTTTATTCCCTATATCCCATCAGTTTTCAATTAATGTACTTTCTTTTCCTTCCTTTTCTTTTAAGTCTAAAGAAGATTAAATGGTTCTTGGAAACAGACCAAAGACCAATTGATTTACACTTGTCCTGCTAATGAGGACTCAGGTGTGGCAGTTTTTAATGTAACCTCAGCAGCTTTCTTGACAGTAGCCAATTCATTATTATCCATTCAAGATAGTATCACCTACTGTGTGTTGATGTATTACTAATAGGGAAGCAAATCGTATGTCTATTAAATACCAGCTTTGGCAACTTCATGCAACATGACCCACATAAAATATAGTAGACAGTCTCTCTGATTTCTTTCATGCTGTAGAATAAAGTTTCTCTTGAGATGGGCTCATCTCCTAGTAATCTCTTGGACATTTCTGCCTTCTTCTTATAACGGAAAGGAAGACCTTTGCCTTTGCCATCTTCTGAAATATTTCTTTATTTCCCAGTCTAGCCTCCTACTTCCTGATAATCTTTCATCAAAGAGTTAACCAGATCCAATCTTGTTTAGTATTCAAGATCAGCCAAGACAGCTAGTAATGTCTCTTGGCTGGGGTTCCTTGCTATAGTGATGACCATTTTATTGATATAGTTTACAGAGTATTATGTGATATATTACAATACCTAAATAACGGGCACAGTAGCCTATTCAGTACAGTGGTTTTCACAATTATTCACTGTCAGTAATAACTTTATCAAGACATAGTATCTTCCCAACCCGTAACAAGGCTGGCTTCAAGTTTGAAAATGTTCTGTGACTCTTTCTTACATATTTATAGCCTATTTGTGACTGTTTCAGAAACACTTAGATGAGATGGGAGGCCATACAAATCAAATAAATAAATAATGTGATAAGCTTACTTGATAGAAATAACACTCAGTGTTGAAGCACCAAACTATGCCTAACCTTTTTAATTATCTACAGTGACATCAATATAGTAATCTGTATTATTGTGGGAGATCATAGTGAATATTTAAATGAAATTTAGTACTGCTCAGAAAGCCAGACCTAAATTGGTTTAAGTGACATTTAGGACAGCATTAGCAATAGATCTGGATATCAGTTAATTAAACTTTTGCTACTCTGTGCAAGAAAACTTGAAATTATTTTGACCTTGACCTTTTTCTATAAGGAAGACAAAGAAGTACCTTGCATAGACAGCCATACCCTAGCTGGGATATTAAATCATAGTTAGCCAAGCTATCTGATTCTAACACTAGTATATATATTTAGCTGCTAGAATGTCAACAAGGAGTTATTGAAAAATAAGGCAAGATCATCATATTGTTAATGCAATATGTGCACAGAAGTGCAAGCCATCTGTTAAGTCTCTTAGAAAAGATTGCATGGTATATGGTTAGCTATAAACAGAAACCCATCTTAAAGTTTTCCAGAGAGCCAGGCTTCAATCTTCACATCTTCAACTGAGTCTTCAGTCTGATCTTCTGATATTTTAAATGCACTGTGTGAGAGGTGGCTTGCAAAGAAACATCTGGAAGAATCCCCTACTTGTTTCTGAAAGTAGAGAAAGATGAAGTAAGTAGCTTTATACCTTTAGATCAAATAAATTCTAAAATGTTTTAGATGTTTAGAAGTATTATTAGAAGACAATACCCTATCCCTTCATTCTCCCAATCTTACTATTTCCTCCATACACTAACAGACTGAGTATAGTAGTTATAACAGGAATAGGCAATCTGTAACCCTCAATCTGTTTCTAATATTCCTCATCAGTCTTTTCTTCCTAATGGTTTTTGGAATTATAGTTCAATAATGTCTGAAGTACCATGAATTTCCTATTTTATGGAAGATCTGAGCCCCATAAACAGATTCCATACAGCCAAGAACGCATGTAGTTAAAAATGAAACATAGTCATCAGAATGGATGATGATGATGATGATGATGATGATGATGATGATGATGATAAAATCTGCCTATTGTATATCACTGATACTTCCTTGCTTAATCCATTCCTTATTTAATTCTACTTACATGTTTCCAATAGATTTCTTCACCAGCTATTTTTATTTCTGCTGTCAAGTAATCCTCCATTTATTTCAATGTAGCAGGCCTTTCTATGGATTAAATAATACCTGAGTTTTGTTTTTTGCTTGGTTAGTTACCTAAAACATCTTTCAATTCACAAATAAAGCTGAAAAAATATTTAGTAGATTGCTAGAAGCATAAAATTCCATCAAGGTTAGGTTCTGACAGGCCATATTGTATATATCTATTTATATATCTGGGCAGAAGTAATGAAAAATAATAGCAGGCAAAATGTAGATACGATTCCTTGGAAGTACCCATGTTCTTTATCCTTTTTATTGTTTTATCTGATGTTCATTTCAAACAGAATAGATTCATTCCCACAAATATGTATGTTGTTTTATTATATTCTTTTCAACCCTGCATGTAAGATTATCCATTACAGTAGTTCTGCATATATTATAGACTTCTTTGTATTATTAGCATTACCTAAATAACATCTGATGGGATGCCCTGATTAGCATGTAAATTGGACCATTTTTCTATGTTATATTAGAGTAATAGTTTATTCCTGAATACCAACAGTAAAAGCTTCTCAAGTAAATAAGGAAAGCAAAATTAGTACCAAAGTGATGTGGATGCATTTGTCTCAAACACTGAATGTTAATGATACATTTTGTTTAAAATGAAAGACTGTCACTCAGGAATAGAGACCATTTATGAATGCTGAATAACTGAACACAGAATGTCTCAGGTTTAATCCCAGCCTTTTTCACAGGAAAAATGCAGATCTGAAACTCTGAAGAGTCATCATCTAGTCTCACTGAGAACATGCTTCCATTGAATTATATCTTAGAATATTACCAATTTTAATTCATTAAATATTTTGATATTGTATTATACCTTTTATTATAAATTTCTTTTTATTTTGGGGTGGATATATGTATGTCCATCTATGTGCATGTATGTGTATGTAATATATACAGTATGTATGTGTATGTGTACATGTATATGTATATATGCCTTCATTATATAGTCATGATTACAATTATGGCTAGCTGCAGTAAATTAAACAACATCAATAGATTATATACTGTATATTTACTACTACCTGAACCATATTTCAACACTGGTGATTTGATATTATTCCCTAGCTTAGGTAAAGGGGAAAAAACTGATCTGTGGGATACAGGAATTGCTATCATTTATCAGTGGAGCATAGCACATGGTCTTTATTGTCTAAAGATATTACATCTAATGGAAAGGCTGCTGTTATACAGAGATTGAAGGATATGACCTTGAGGAAAATAGGCAAGAACTATTATGCAAACGAAGAAAGTTGAAATATTCTTTAAGTGCCGGGAAACAAGATAGCATCAGAAGAAACTCAGGTAGACTCCTCCCTTATATAGTGGGGCATAAGAGGGAAAGGGGGAAAGCACAATCAGTCTTGCAACATTCTGTTATTACAATTTTCTCAATAAGGTGTAGTCCTCATCTTTCTGTGGAATCTATTTATGGTGGTCTGTTCCAAAGGGTTCAATTGTTACAACTTACATAGAAATCCTTCTAGCAGACTTTTAAGTGCTGTGTCCATGAAGGGTATGAGTTATACATATTAGCCTTTTACCAGTAGTGGGTTCTAAATCCCGTTGCTACCGGTTTGCGCTCGCACATGCGCGCAACACTTCTGCACATACGCAGAAGCTTCTGCGCATGCACATAAGCTTCTGCGCATGCACATAAGCGTCCTGGGTGGGTGGGCAGAGCCTCCCGCCGCCGACACTACCAGTTCACAGAACTGGACCAAACCAGGAGCAACCCACCACTGCCGCTATTGGTTCGCAGAACCGGGCCGAACCGGGAGCAACCCACCGCTGCCTTTTACTGAAGCTATTGAAACAAAAATGTAGCATAAAGTTCAGTTTATGTCTTCAGTTCATTCACTGCTATAACCAAATAATATGTAGTTTGGACATAATAAAATAAAGAAGTAATAAGAATAATTTATCAAACTTGTTTGCCACCCAACTCTTAAAGACTAGGCAGATCACACCAATAAAAAAAATACAATGAAACATAAAAAATAAAGATAAAAATGATAAGTGCAGTGAAGCGAGGGGTCTCACTCTTCCTCACCAAAGGCTGGAGTGAAGAGACTGGTCTTCACAGGTCTTCTGAACAACAGCAGAGTGGAAGCTATCCAGATGTTGGAGGGAATCTTGTTTTAGAGGGCAGGCACTGTTACAGAGAAGACACACTCCCAGGGTATCGATTTATGACATATTTACTCAAAGGAAACCAAAGTGCTTCAACCCTGAAGGATTGAATCAGGAAAATGTTACGGGAGACATGCAGTACCTCTAGTAATCAGGCCCTATATCATGTAGGGCTTTATAGGTAAATACCAGCACTTTCAATTGCACCCAGAAGCAAACCAGTGACAGTGCAGCTTGCAAAGCAGAGGTGTTATATGTGCATATCAAGGCATGTCCATTGCTGCTTGCTTCCCTACATACTGGATCAATGAAAGCTTCAGGGTGGTCTTCAAGGACAGCCTCATGTGGAGAATATACTATTTTGTACTTTGTAGAGCATCTTTGCTACAGAAAAGGATTTGGAAATAATATATTTTAGCAACACAAAAATATATTTTAGCAACACAACTAATATTTTCACAATAGCTGGAAATATAACAAATTCTCAATATACTATAAACCTAATACATTGTTTTCGTATTTTTTCAGGTAGACCACTAATGATAGTGGTTGAATTCATGGAGAATGGATCCCTTGACTCCTTTCTACGGGTGAGGTATCATTTTCTCAGGACATCTGAATAAGAATCCATTCTAAGAAAAGGTTTTAAATCATTTATCCTACTAATTTTTCCCTAATGTTATTCATTGATTTTTACTAGAAGAGAAACACATTGTTTAAGGTAAATATCTTAGGTACAGTAATATATACAGTAAGTATAGCCAGAAAGAAAAGAATATTTAAACTTAAGAATATAATTGATTCTTTATACAAATTACATTTTTATATTTAGCCAAATGTATTTTAAATTTTGCTAGTATAAAACAAAAAGATGATTGAAATATGAATTCCTTGCCATATGGCAACTGCTCATTTTACTCATTCATTTAAAAGCGGGGGCTTTTTTCACTTTGGGGCTTTTTTCACTTGGGGCTTTTTTCACTTTGGAAGTGTAGTATAGGTTAGTAATTGATTTATAATTATTAATGGTTATTTGTGCTTAAATAAATTGAATTAGCAACTACTGAAGTGACTTGATGATCTAATCTTATTTCACTTAAAGTCAGTTGTAAATAAATGTAGGGAGCATAAAAAGAAAATTGTAACAGACTTTTCAATTAATAACATATGCATCCCTACACAGCAGTGATGAATTCTCAATCTTTAATATATTCATAAGTAATACACAGAATAGTTTGTCCTTCTATTGACACGTTGCCATAATAGAAAAAATACCTGACATACAATTCTTCTACTGCCCCTTCCTGCTGCTACAAATGCTTTAAAAACTTACTAAAATATATCAGCTAGTTAATTTAAGTCACAACAGCTATCTTCATAGTGCCAGAATTTGTTTCAGGATAATCAGTAGTTTTTAGCACACTTATAGCTAAATTGTTAGAATCTGTATGTCATGAACTCATGGGAAAAGATTCATGAAAGTCTTTTGTTCATGATAGGGGGGGGAAAGAGTCAGAAAGAGATAAAGGAAGTTTGATTGGGCTATATGATTGGGTTGGATTAATAGCTTTTGTTCTTGAACTGAACAAAAGAAATTGCCAATAGATTAATGGCCCTAAAAAGATTTTCCAGACTTCCTTTTGATTACAAAGGAGGCTTCAAGTAGGTCCCACCTATGGGATGTGTGCCATGAAATGAAAAAGGTTGAACGTCTGCCATTCATTTAACCAAGGTCAGAGCTATGGAAATGGAAAGTGTGAAGGGGCACAATCTTAGTTTGGAAGGTTATTTGTTGGTTCTTTTTATTATCTTGTTTGTTCCTTGTGGTTTCTAAACATAAAAGTATCTTGGAAGCATCCTGCCTCCTGCTAAACTAGGATCCCTTTCCCTAATTAGACATGCCTGCCATTCACTTAACTGAATGGGCATAAGGGTGTCAGTTTTGACTGAAAAGGGGAACTGTTCCTACAAATATTGTTTATGGCCTCTGGACCTTAAAGCTTAAGCTAAAATAGGGGAAATGTTTAGAGTCATGTAACAAAGACAAAATGAAAAAGTGGAGACAAAATAGAATTGAGTCAACAATATAGTTTAGCAAGAGTTACATATTCATCACTACACTCATAACAGCCTTCAAGCAACAGACTTTGCGTGAAATGGACCACTCTATTCCAATTAATTTCATTTGCATAATGATGATATTATGCAAATGACACAAGTTGATTAAAATGAGGTTATGTGGCATTTCTATAATGATGATATTACACGAATAACACAAAGTGACATGGATGATGTACACTCTGGTCTAGTGAATATTTGTAAATAACAAGCATCTGCCTAAATTAGTCTATAAAGATTAGGTACATTCAAAAATTATATATTGGTGATTGGTAGAGCATAATCCTGATATTTTCAGTCAGAATTGAGGAGAAAGAGTCTGCTTGAATATCTGTGAGCTTATGCTCTCAAAATAGTCTCTGTTGGTAACTTAGTTCATGCATGGTTTATGTGTAAGGTTTACACAAAACGCTAAACTAAACTAACAAACCAGATTATAATTTAGCACTTTATGTACATTAAGCATGAATAAGGTCATTTTCTTTGGTCCATTCTTCTGCAATTGGTACATGCTTCAGTCTTCAATAGCAGAAGAAATACTTGCAGCACCTAAAATACATACAATGTTATCATACTGGGTTTTCGTTTTGTGTATATGTAAAATTAAGGCAAATTAATATGTCTGAACAAGTTTGATGGATTTTTAAATGGAGGGTCTGCTGTTTCTCTTTGATATAGGTATGTCATCAAGCTTTTTATGTCAAAATATAAAACTGAGATAGCTACGCCATAGGTATACTAAAATAGCAAACCTTTTTTTGTGGAGATATATATTAAAGCAAGGTATCTCAAACTATTTACCAAACCACAAGAAAGCTTGAGAAGGAAAGGTGAAAAATAGTTTTCTATGGAGAAGAACTGTTAAGATATATGGCTGTACATTGAAACAATGTACAATGTGTACAATGAAACAGTTCTTCTATAATTCTCCATAGTAGGTGGAGATAGCATCCAGGAATGGGGTTGACCTCGTCTGTTCAGTTGATTGGACTGCGTCTGTCAAAGTTGTAATGCCACGCCTCTGTTGCTAGGGCTCCCCAGCTTTTGACTCAGTCCTTCAGCCTGGACAGACGTGTCGAAGGTTCTTCTTCTGAAATCAATTATTCCTGGATGCTTCTTCATTATTCTCCTTTTCAACTAACACTGTGAGTTTTCCAGCTGACTCCCTTCGTGGTAGAGTTGCTGGGGTGTTCCCAACAGTGAGGGCTTTGGTTCAAGCCATTGGAAAGGCTGCCCGGCTGCCCAGCTAGTGACAGTCTCCTGTCATCTGGCCAGCCTGACATCCATTGAGCTGCAGGCACTCCAGACAGGCTGTGGAGTTTCGTGCTTCCATTACAGCAGGGAAAGCCAGACAGAGGAGCTTCGCACTCCCAATTGTCAGAGGGGAAGCGCATTGGAGGAGTTTCGTGCTCCCAAATTGGGTGAGTCGGGTGGCCATTTTAAAAGCTGGAAGTGTCAAACCGCCCAACGACTTAGTGAATATTCGCTAGTGGAGATCCGTGCTCCCATTCAGCCAGCCTGCATATCTGCCTTTCGCCTAGTGCTTCCCCCGCAGCAGAGATAGCGATCTAAGCGGAGCCTTGCACTCCCAGACGAAAAGAGCTGCCGGCCGCCATTTTGTTGCCTGACAAGCCGCCCGCTATTGACAGGAGCTTTGCGCTCCCAATTGTTCCCGCGACCAGAGTTTCTCTACAAAGCTTCAGCCGCTTCCCAGCTGACTTGTCAATTGTGGAGCTCCGCGCTCTCGCTTGTGGCTAGTGACCAGAGACTTGCTACAGGGCTTCCCGCCTGCTTCACAGCTGACAGCTGCCTGCTGACCCATGGGCCGACTGACTAGATACAAGGGCCTCGCGCCCGCTTTCCAGCCGCTCTACTCAATTGCGGAGCTCCGCGCTCCCGCCTTAACTGAGAGTCCGCTTGCTGTCCCAGGGGGGCTTAAACAGTTAGCTGCAGAGGCCAGATGCCCAAAGCCTCATTTAAGACAGACAAGGGCGCAAAAGCCGGGGCAGCCAAAATGGCAGACGCAGCAGCAACTGACAGCTGCACTGAGGCAGCAACAAGCAGCACAGCCAAAGTTCACAGCTCTAAGAATCGCAGCAAAGCTGCCAGAGACAGCAAAACCTCCAAAGCATCCCTAAGGATGAGAGGCGTAGAGATCAAGCCCTCCAAAAGCTCTGTGACAGAGCTAGCAAGGACAGAGCCTCTGCTTCAGTTGTGCAAGGCAAGACCTGTGCTCCTGACAGGCAGCGATACCAAGAGCTGTCACCAGAGGGAGCTGCAGACCAAATTTCCCTCCAAAACTTCCCTCTACCTATCCCTGATACAGGGCTATGGAGCCCTACATTAGATTTGCCTATTCCAGCAAGGGGCAGTGTCAGAACCAGTAAAGGTTCCAAATCAGCTCCTTCAGCCTCCTTTACTCCTATGGCCGCAGGATTGCGCCCAGAGATAGTCAAGGAACTCTTGCTGCCAGATAATATTCAAGATATTATTGCAGAAGCCATTAAAAAGGGCATTTCTGCTGGTCTGCAGTGGCCTAGGCGGGCATTTCAGTCAATTGCATAGATCCATGCGATGAGGAATTTCCTCTAATACAAGATCTAGCTTCCCCTGCTCCTTCTCATGAGAGCCAGCCATCACTCTCAGAGGAAGTCGAGCAAAGGGAATTAGACCTGTCAGAGGATGAAGGCATGGCGCCCGACCAGCCCGCCTTTACCGGCCTATTTCCTCCTAGCCTCTTCAAAAGCGTCCTTTTCAAGGCTACTAACGCGGCCTGCCTTGGCTCACACAGTGAACAACCTGAAGCACCAGATCTTCAAAAACACACTGACCCACTGTTCTCGGAACCGAGCAAGGAAGCAGAAGTCATCCCTTCACCTCGGTTATTTGTAGACGTAGTCCAACGACAGTGAGCGGCACCAGGGACGGCTCCAGTTCCTTCCTCGACTGACAAACAGTTCTTCAATGTTGGCCCAGAATTAGCCAAGGTGCTTCAGACTCCATCTGTTGACGCACCTGTGGCAGCCTTGATGTCATCATCCAACATTCCTGGAGAACCTGAGGAAGGCCTGAGACCAGAGGATAGGCGTTCGGATCAGTCGCTACAGAGAGCCCATCAGGCAGTCGCCTAGGCAATCCGTTCTGCTACCACTGCATCCTTCTTTAATAGGGCCACATTCCTCTGGCTCCGCCAGATGCAAGAGAAAATTCCGGCAACGGATGCAAGGATGCACCAAGATCTCAACAAGATCGTAGCGGCGGTACAGTTCTTAGCTGATGCAACACTGAACACGGCCTGTTTTGCCTCCAAGGCCATCGGTTCATCTGTGGCTGCTCATCACCTGCTCTGGCTGCGGCACTGGCAGGCGGACACCCGCCACAAGTGGCGCCTGGCCTCTGCCCCTTTCACATGAGACAAGTTGTTTGGGGAGGCCCTGGACCCCATGCTGGTGGAAACCAGAGACAAGCGCAAGATTTTACCATCGTCGCTGAGGAGGGATGAATTTCACCCCTACCCGTCCTTCCGCCACCCATCCTTTCAGGGCCCCGACTTGGGGGTGGGTCCTTCCCAATCGCAGGGGTCCTTCAGCCCGAGACAGAGCCCATCAAGACAGACTGGCTAGAGGTAGACAGTTTCAGACGAAGCGGCCCTTTCGGGGAGGAGGAAGTTGTTCTTTTCACCGCCCCAAGTAACTGCGCATCCATACCTCCCATCAGGGGTTGTCTGACCCTTTTTGCCAACCAATGGGAGGAGATTACATCGGATGCCTGGGTCAGGGAGACGGTGAGATCAGGCCTCTCCTTAGAATTCCTCTCCACCACCCCCCAAGGTTTTTTATCCGCTGCCCAGTGTCCAAAGATGCTTCAAAAAGGGCTCTCATGGCTTCTGACATACAGCACCTACTGGACATTAGAGCAATCCAGCGGGTCCCAGAGGACTAACTAGGGCAGGGGTCCTACTCAATACTCTTTGTGGTTCCCAAGACCTCGGGTGGGTGGAGAGCTATTCTCGACCTCAAAAGACTGAACCACCATCTTGTATATAGGCGGTTCAAAATGCAGTCTCTTCAATCGATTCTTGGGGGCGTGAGAGAGGGTGACTTTCTCACCTCAATTGATTTAACGGAAGCCTACCTGCATATACCTATTCAGCCCTTACATCAGAAATTCCTTAGATTTTACTATGCAGATTTTACCCGCCTGCTACCACTATCAATATAGGGCACTACCATTCGGCCTTTCGTCACTGCCTAGGGCATTTACCAAAGTACTAGCTGCTCTGGCAGCTCATCTCAGGGCCATACCCGTGCATGTCCAATGTTACCTGGATGACATTTTAATTCAGTCCTCCTCTATCCATCAAGCAAGAGAGGACCTCCATGTAACCGTTCAGACCCTTAGACACCACGGGTTCTCTATTAACATAGAGAAAAGCCATTTGACTCCCGCGACCCGCCTGCTTCATCTGGGAGCGGTTATAGATTCCATTTGGGCAGGGTGTATCTGTCTCAGGAGTGACAGGACAGTCTAAGAGAGATGCCAGAGACCTTCAATGGTTTCTTTTACCTTTCCAGAGGACAGGCAGAAGCAGCTTGCCAGCCAGGGTCCAAGTATCCAGGGAGGTCCTTCGCTCCCTCAACTGTTGGAGGTCCCCGGCCATCTCCAAAGGATGCCTATTCAGAGAACCTCAGCGACTAGTTGTAACAATGGATGTCAGCCTCTTCGGTTGGGGGACGCACTTCCAATCGTGTATGGCTCAGGGCCAGTGGAACCAAGCAGATCGGGAATAGAACATCAATTGGCTGGAGCTGCGGGCTGTTCACCTGGCCCTCCGGCATTTCCAGCAGTCTGTTTCAGGCAAGCACATCTTGGTGCTTACAGACAATGTGGCTGCAAAGGCGCACATAAACCATCAGGGGGGCACCAGATCCAGGTCCTTCATGCTGGAGGCCAGGCGGCTGGGCCTCTAGGCAGAGAGGCATCTGTTGTCCATATCTGTGGAACACATCTCTGGGGTGTCCAACATGCAGGTGGACTGGCTCAGCAGAACAGTCATCGACCACGCGGAGTGGCGCCTGCACCCATCCCTCTTCCAGGACCTGATGGACCGTTTCAGCCTCCCAGGGGTGGATCTGTTTGCCACCCCAGAAAATTCGCAGCTCCCGAGGTTCTACTCAAGGTTCTCAACTCAGGGGGCAGAGGGAGTCGATGCTCTCCGCAGCCCATGGCCTTCAGGACTTCTGTACGACTTCCCTCCTCTTCCCCTTCTGCCAAGGGTAATCAGGAAGGTCTTGGAGGAGAAGGCGGAGGTCCTGCTCCTAGCTCCGCATTGGCCCAGGAGACCTTGGTTCACCGACCTCATGAACCTCTCGGTGACTCGACCCTGGAGGATCCCTTAGAGCGAGGCCTCCCTCAGTCAGGGGGCACTGGTCCACCTGGACCCTCAGTGGTTCCAACTGACTGCCTGGCACTTGAGTGGAGCGCTCTGAGAGGGGACAATTTTTCCTCCAGGGTTATCAAGACTATTCAGGCCTATAGGAGACCTTCCACCGAGAGCATATACTCCGCCACCTGGAAGGCCTTTTGTAACTGGTGTATCAAGTCAGACATCTCCCCAGTAGAGGTATCGATACCCCAGATCCTGGAATTCCTCCAGGACGGACTTGATAAAGGCCTATCACCCAACACTATCCGGAGGCAGGTGGCAGCCCTGTCCTCAGTATTGACTTGTAGATTGCTGGAATCCCTCGCCCAGCATCCCACAGTCCGCAGATTTCTCAGGGGACCGACTAATCTGTGCCCTCCAGTAGTGCACAGGTACCCCACCTGGGACCTGTCCAAGGTATTGAGATCCCTCACTGGGGCCCCTTACGAACCCTTGAGGTCGACCAGCCTGCACCATCTTACGTGTAAAGTGGCGTTCCTGGTGCCATTACTTCGGCCAGGCGGATCTCTGAGTTAGCTGCCCTCTCAGTGAGGAAGGACCTGTGTGTCTTTCATACAGATAGAGTAATATTGAGATTGGACCCCTCCTTTATCCCCAAGGTAAACATGTGGTTTCACAGGGTGCAGGAACTCATTTTACCCAACTTCTGCCCCAACCCAGTCCACCCTTTGGAAAAAAGGTGGTATACCTTGGACGTGAGGAGGGCCCTTCGCATATACATTAAGAGGACGGCCACTCTGAGGAAAACAGAGGCCCTGTTTATTTCTTTCCAACCAACTACCTTAGGCAACAGGATCACACCTTCTACCGTGGGTCGATGGTTGAGATTAACTATCACCAAGGCATACGAGCTACAGTCTCTTCCTAGACCAACGCGGGTGACAGGGCACTCAACCCAGAGCGCAGCTACAATGGCAGCGTGGGCTACGCAGGCTTCGCTAGAGGAGGTTTGCAGAGCAGCCACTTGGTCATCCCCTTCTCCATTTATTAAGCATTACAAATTGGACGTCTTCACCTCAGCGGAGGCGGCAATCGGCCGCCGGGTCCTTCAGCGGATCCATACAGAGGGGGAGACCGCAGACCAGACTGTAGCCCACCCATAGGACAGCCAGCTTTGGTATATCCCATTCCTGGATGCTATCTCCACCCACTATGGAGAGGGGCATTGGTCTTACCTGATATGCTCCTTCTCGTGGGGTGGAGATAGCATCCAGTCCCACCCTGAAGACTGTCTGGTCCTCGGTCAGCAAGGAAGTTCTTCGAAATCGACATGTCAAGTCTGTCATTTCGTCTTCATCAAAAGCTGGGGAGCCCTAGCAACAGATGCATGTCATTACAACTTTGACAGACTCAGTCCAATCAACTGAACAGACGAGGTCAACCCAGAGGTGGGTTCCTCCCGGTTCGGACCGGTTTTCCCGAACCGGTAGTGACCCACTGGTGATGTAACAATGATATCACCGATCTGGTTCGGTCAGTGCCGGTCCATGGGTGCCGCCATCTTTTTTTTTAATTATTTTTATTTATTTATTTATTGGAATTTTTCCCGGTTTTTTTTTTCTTCTGTGCATGCTCAGAAGCCGAGTTTACGGCACTGCGCATTCATCACCATCTTGTTTTTGGCTTTGGGGGGGTTTTACTGTGCATGCGTGTGCACGCCCATGAGGCGCGCCCACGCGGCACGGGAGGAAGCGAACTGGCAGCAAGGTAAGTTAGAACCCACCCCTGGGTCAACCCCATTCCTGGATGCTATCTCCACCCCACGAGAAGGAGCGTATCAGGTAAGACCAACGCCCCTTCCCAGTGTAGCATTGCCATTAACCTCATCTTCCTGACAGCTAGAAGTTACACACTTAAGTAGAAGCCCTGTGCTAAATAACGTTGAGAAAGAAGAGACTTCCATAAAATGTAGCCATAAAGTGAGTGCTCTAAATCCATCTAAGTTTGCTTCTCTATCTTAGACTGGATGAAGAGGCTAACATGATGCTGAAAAGTTTAATAGCCCTGTTTTATTTGTCAGTTACAAAAGATACTTAAAAAATAGAGCCTGTCTCTATCTCTTTTTTTCCTTAGTACATACACAACAAAATGTTTGATTTCTCCCTCCTTATTTGTATTCACTTTTCCTTCTTTTGTTATTTTTAAATTATAAAAGAAGAAACAAAGCTGAAAAAAGAAACAAGAACACACAAGACATATTTGCAGACATCAAGAAACTTAAGCCATGATCCATTACAGTTATCCATAGCCGATCTATATTAATCAATTCTGCAAACCACCAAATAATTGGAGCCAGGTGTTTATCTTTCTGATGCTGAACACATGTCCATATATCTAGTTTCTTTGCTCAGGACTGAAATTATTAAATCTCAAACCAAAGTCAATACCTTTACCAACATGAACGATATATATAAATATAAGCATTAATTTCACAGCGTTTTCAACAATATAAATAAAATGAACTCATTTCTAAAATGTTGCTGTTTCAAATAAGAAGTTTATATTGAGTAATACTTCCATTTCTTTTGTCACTGTAGCTCCTAGCCAGGAAAGTTTTAAGCTTTTCTCACCTTTCTTGTTTTATTTCTTCCTGTAGTTTATTGTAATTGTTTTGAAACATGTCTTTGTTACATCCTGTCAAGTAAAATCCTAAATGTTTCACTGGATCTTTTGTTATTTCATACCCAGATTCTTTTTACACCGAATGTTGTTCTGTAAAAGATAAGTGCCTTTATATTTGGAAAAGCAATGAAAATCTTTGAGTAATTTCATCAACAGCTATGTGGAACTTCATGGTTTCATGATTACTAATACTATATCTGCGTAACATTTCATCTTGTATTTCTTAATTTTGATCCCAATTATCTGTTTCTTTGTTTGTTTGTTGGATTTTGTTGGCCAAAACTACAACAACTATTACTAAGAGTAGAGGAGAGAGAGTTGGCATCCTTGTTTTGTCTTTAAATAAACTTGGGGGGGAAATCATCACCTACTCACTCCATGGAAAATGTTTAAGGTATCAGATAGTCCTCAATATACAATCACAATTGAGCTCAAAATTTCCATTGCAATTTCCAACACAATTGCTAAGTGAGTTTTGCCCCATTTTAGAAATTTTCTTGCCACAGTGGTTAACTGAATCACTGCAGTTATTAAGTTAGTAACATGGTTATTAAATAAATCTGGCTTCCCCATTGCCTTTGTTTGTCAGAGGTCAGAAAAGGTGATCACATGACCTCAGGACACTGCAATCATCATAAATATATGTCAGTTGCCAAATGTCCAAATTTTGATCATGTGACCATGGGGATGCTGCAATGGCTGTAAATGTGAAAAACAACCATAAGTCACTTTTTTCAGTGCCATTGTAACTTAGAACAGTCACTAAAAATGGCTGTAAGTCAAGGACTACTTGTAAAATATTTAAACATGAGTCAAAATTAGTTCTAATATGAAACTTGTATTGTGAATATAGAATCAATGTTGGACAGTTTTTGTAAACATGGTAACCTCCATGGACAAAAGAAATAATTGTTCTTCTGACTAAATATTTGGACATTCTTGCTTCCTCATATCACCTGTTTTCAGGGACATAAGCAAGGATGTTGAGGACCCAAGGCAAACTTCTCAGGTAGGGACCACATTCCAGCGTAATTCATTAGTAAAGAGTTTGGCAGCCATATCTGAAGAAACACATTGTTTCTAGTGCTGGAGCCTTGTTCACATAAGCCACTAAAATGGAGGAATAGCAACAACAACAATAGTAGCTCAGGTACAGTCTGGGGAGTAGCAGAGCCAACAGTCATGCCAATTACCAGAAATGGACTACAAAAATTGAAACAGGTTTTCTGCATCTGTTTGCTGCCATCTAGTAGCACCATCTAGTCAGTTTCTACTAAGGTTCTCCATTGCTCTGCTTGTCGCATTGTGTGCTGCCTAGACAAATGCATTGGTCCTCTATTCATGCTGTGTCTGCAGGAGATATTGGCAAATTACTTTTAAAAACTGAAGCTTTGATTTGGGACTCTTATCCCTGTGGGCTCTAAAGGAGATGCCATGCCTTGTCTGACAAAAGTTATAACATTATTTGTAATAACTAGCCCGATTAAGAATTCTAAACAGCTTAAAAGCTTGCAGATTCTTTAGATAATTAGTCTAAAAACCATACTTCCAGTTATGATATACTGTATGATTCTGAAGACACTCATACTTTGATTACTAACCTTAAAGACTGGTAACTGATATTACCGTGTTTCCCTGAAAATACGACCTACTCAGAAAGTAAGTCCTAGCTTGATTTTTACACGTGTGCCCACTATAAGCCCTACCCCCAAAATAAGCCCTAATTAAGACCCCGCCCACTCCAGTGTGCACAGGTAAAAATTATGCTAGGGTGGGGGTGGGGGGGTGGAGCTGCCCTACTATTTACCTTTGGACAGTTGCAGCCAGGCTTCACACACCTCGGCCCATTTCTTTTGCTGCAGCCGGAAAGGCTTTCCTGAAGGCCTCTGTAGCCGATAACAGCGCTCCAGATAGATCCAGAGCTCTGTTATCAGCTGCAGAGGCCTTCAGGAAAGGCTTGCTGGCCTTGCCGGATGAAGAAGTTCCTGAAGGCCTCTAATAGCGAAAAAGAGGCTGGTGGCAACGCGCGCAAGTGAGGTGAGTCAGTGGATGACATCCCCCCCCCCCCGAAAATAACACCTGGTGCCTTTTTTGGTGGAAAAAAAATAAGACAGGGTCTTATTTTCAGAAAAGAAAAAGGTACAGTGTGCAATTTTGAAAAAAAATGAAAGTGGTACGATAGAAGTGTTATTGTTTATATGTGTGAATTCACCCAATTGTTCTGTTGAGCTCATCAAACCTGCCCATATGATTGTAGAAATAAATGTTTACAACAAAATAAAGAAGAATGGTAGCATGAGTTTCCTGCCAGGCGCAGTGATAAAACTCTTGTTCTCGCTCAGTTCTACATTCCAGAGCAGACACAAACATGTTAAATAAGTATTAGGTTGCTGAATTTTAGAAATCCATATATTTCTGTGTATATATGCATTATGTATGGATATGATCTTAATCAGTGCAAAGTTCAAATTCTGGGCTTCTTTCTCCTGCCTATTTGAGCCAGTGCACATTTGGCTGCTCTTTTTCCAGCCTTGAAGCTTTCGGCCATCTGTTCCTTGTTTACCAAATGGGTATCTTTGGCATGAAATTCAAAATCCCATGCTTCATCAGTTTCAACCATTACATTATGTTAACATCAATTCTCCTGAATGCTTTGGGCTGTTTTTAGCTTTATATTGAAAACCAAGGATAAAGCGTTTTACAAATTAGAGAGTAAAGCATTTAGAGCAGTGGTTCCCAACCTTTTTTTGGCCATGCCCCACCTAAGCATCTCTAAAATCCTGATGCCTTCCCCTGTGACATATAATTCTTACTATTCAAAAAGTGAATTCCTACTCACGCGGAGGAAGCCTAAAAGGCCATTAACTTGGTTTAAACAAGGTTCCAATTGCCTCCATTAAAAATCAAATTGCCCCCCTGTGGGGCGTGGACCCCACGTTGGGAACCACTGATTTAGAGAAATCGTTTCATGGGATGCCTGCATTTTGTGCCCTGACACTTCAGCACACAGAACCAAAAATTCATGAGCAAAGATATAACAGGCATGGCTACACAAATCATAGACCCAATATTTCAGCTGTTTTAAGAATTCAGACAATATGCTGGGATCTAAAGTGAGCTCCCAGGAATACAGTAGTAGAGTGAGAAAGGCAGCTGAGCAAACACAAACACAACTTCTGTTGTCAAGTCACCCTAGACATCAGAATATGTGTGTTATCTATCACATAAGTGAAGTACCATCCAGCTGAGGACTACTCAGTAACCATGCTTGTAATTGACCAGGTGCTGGAACATAAGTGCCTGGTTTCTCAGTCTGGCCTCTGATACCCTTGGCTGGAAATGGAACATCACTAGTAGATTACTTTCTCTTTTAACTGGAGTGCCACCATTGCCATAATTTGAATGAGAGAGAAAGTAACTGAATTATTGTTGTTTGCTCTGCCAGGTACTCCATGACACTAGGTCATTTGGCAGCTGGAACATCTAACCAGGCAACATCAATTTAGAAATTGAGGATAGATCACTGGGGAAAAGCTTCCCTGCCAATCTTGCCTAAATTTTCAACAAATCTTGGCATATTTCAAAAGTTTGATAAGGCAAGCTTTTCCTGGCACAGAAAGAAAGAATATGTATTTCTATCGCTATTTCTTCCAGTGTTCAAATGTCTTTTGTATACTGGCAGCTAAGGGAAGGAAAGTATTTCTCACCACAATAAATTAATGAATTTACTGATGAAGAACTGATGCACAGTTATCTTACAACTCATTCAGGAAGCACTAGCTAGGGCAAATGTAAAGCTATTGCCATTCATTTATCCATTATCCATATATGCCTAGGATTTCAATTTTTGTCATAAAATTCCTTTGTCAAAAATGCTTTTCAAATATTATCTTAAATAAGTAAAACAATAAAAAGACTAACATAATTTAAAATAATAAAAAGAAACAGGGTTTCTTATTGAAGTTAGTATGTTATAATGTTCCAGTACAACTCATAAATTAAACATTTTAAAAACAGTAATCAAATGTGTTGCTCATGAAACTGTTTTATGTAAGAATTTTCATTTCATGTACATTTTTCCAAGACACTTATTAACAAAGTAATATGGAAAGAACATCCAGAAATCATAGACATAAATATATATAGAAAAAAAACCACTGAATTGGGTAGATTGATTGTATAGGAAGACAGTTCTGGAATTGACTGATTAGTTGGTTGATACATTTCATAAGGATTGTCTTTACCTATTTTCTTCATATCCTAACATTTAGAGCCTTTTAAAATATTGGGAAATAAAGATGTTTCACTTTTCCAAATAACCAGAAGCATGCAATATCTAAAAGCAGCTGCTTCTGTTTTAGCTTTTAGCTTATAATGGCACAAAAACATGGCATCTTGCTGTGCACTAAGTGATGCTATCAGTATTAACTGAAGTACATCTCAACACATTATCAGATTCTCAGAATTCCTGAGCATCCATAATCAATCAATGCCACACAATCAAAGTCACAAAGGTTCCTGTACTGTTGATATCCATTCAAACCCCAGATTTCACAAATGATATTATACATCACTCGGCATTCACTAATCATCTAGCACAGTGGTTCTCAACCTTCCTAATGCCGCGACCCCCGCCCCGCCGCTCCCGCCCCCTCCCTGCACGTGCACGTTGCCAGTCACCAAGATGGTGGGCTAGCGCGCGCTTAGGCGACCCCTGTGAAAGGGTTGTTCGACCCCCAAAGGGGTCGCGACCCACAGGTTGAGAACCGCTGATCTAGCAAGATACAGCTCACCAGATATAATCACCTGGACAAGTGATTTTCTGATCCCATAGAGAGGAGAATCCAAGAAGGGACTTTTTTCTTGTTTTGTTTTTGTTCTTTGTGTTTTTGAAGAAAAGGGCCTCCATATAGGACAGGTAGATTCCATTCAGTCTTAGAATTACAAACTTTGCATGGTGATCAAAATGAGATACTTTTTAAGTCTATAGAGAAATTAAGAATATTCTGGAAAGAGTTTGTTCTTCAGCACACTGAGTGGAGTATTGATTGACATTTCTTTTAATAGCCTAGATAAGCTGGAAATCTGGCTGAATCTAGAAACCATGCTTCTAAGGAAAAGATATTTAAAAGCAAAACCTTTAAACAATCCTGTATAAATTCACCACTCCAGTTATTTCAGAGTCCTTTCAAGCTATTTCAGTCCTGGCAGATTGTTCTACTGGTCTAAAATCAGTTTTTCATTAATGAAATCTAACATCCTGAGGGCATAGTGAAACCTTTCTGCTTTTAGTTTTCCTATATAGAAATTCCCAGTCTTTGCTAAATTCTAAATAGTGATTGATTTGAAAAATGCTTCTGTATGATCTGAACATACAGGAAATAGGAAAATCACAAACCCCAGGCAGTAGCGATATAGCTCTTTCCTCTGGAAAGTCTTAAAATGTTAGAAAAAAAACATTTATGTATTAAATTTATATGCCACCCAACTTACTATTGGGAGCCATGGGAGCTATATCACATTTGTTGGGTTATCTTTATGTTCCAATTGAAGATTAGTGCCACAAATATATTTTTAGAAATATATGAGCTCTTTTTCTCTTTTGCTCTCTCCCCCTCTCTCCCAAACTTCCTCATGCTCTATTGATATATAGTCTATTTTTTCTCTGCATGTGATTCTGCCCATGGGAATACCTTTGATGAATAATTAAATTTGGCAGGCCAGTTATTACTTAATTTCAACTCCCAGCAACCCTCACTGTTAGACATGTTTCTTAAGGATGCTGGAAGTTGCACTTCCACAATTCAAGATGTGTGCTCTTACACTTTTCAGAGGTTTGCATATTGCACATATTGCACATGTGAAAGATGATTCTTAGATTATTAATATTACAATAATAAAACATTTTAATTAATGCAAGTCAAACTTTTGGCACCATGTAATATTACAAAATAGAGAATCAACAAGATGATGTGGGCTAATGGGAAAATGCCTAGAGGCTACTTTAAATGATGGATGCAGATTACATAACTTCTTTAAATATTCATTCCATTATATTCCAGTATAAAATGATTCTGCAAAGTCTTGATCCCCCATTTTTTTAGTTTGATCCATGCAATCAGAGGCAGAGAATGTATAATGATTGAAATTAGTGCTATGCATTTCTAAAACTCCATAATTAAATGTTGAAGGCAACATGCAAGTTTCATTCATACGGTTTTCTGTTTAAAATGGTTGCTTCCTGGAATATTTTATGAACAAAATGTTTATGTGGAATGAATAGCTTCTACTGGAGAGAGTGATTTTTTTTGTCAATATTTTATGCAGTGTTCTGTAACTGGACTGGAATATTTCTTGAAACAAGCTTTGCAAAACAGCATCAGCTGTTGAATATAAAATAATTTATTTCATGTACCCTAGAATGGCAATATAAGAGTGAAACCAGCCAGGCATTAGATATACCTTTGGCTGTCAAGAGTAGTTTATTTGGCAAAGCTATTAAAGGCTGCTTAGAATTTGATGGAACAGTGCCTTGGATAAATTTACTGTGTTATGAATTGTTGCCAAGACTGATAAACCCTCTTAACAGACAACTGGGAATTGTATCAAAAGTAATTTTGGGGATAACCCCTGGGAATCAAAAGTATGCACTAGACACCATGTAGCATAAATGCTCAGTAAAAAGTTTCTATTATTTCTTGTGAGAAAATAATTTTAAAAAATATCCAGAGAATTTTGTATATCAAAATACATATAAATTTATTCAAATGTCTAGTTTAAAAAGCTAGCCCCAAATGAGATTCTATGGGGAATCAGTGAACTGATTTTATATGTCAGGAATCTTGCTAAAACATATATCCTAAAGGCAAGGGCATCTGCATTTGAAAAAAAAATATTTAATTACAGCAGTGTTTGTTTTATTTGCCCAAAATTACATTGGAGCATGTAGCATGTGACAGGAAATGCTACAATCAGAGACCACACAATTTTAGCTTTTGATCTTTTTTCTTTAAATATCTTCTTAAATCTTATGGCTCTTAAAATATAGATGAAAGTATTGTGCATTACTTGCTGATAGAAGCAGGCAAAATTGCTATATAAACTTTATTCCAATAGTTGAACATTACAACTTCATTCCCCCATATCTGTCTCAAACTTCTCATTAGTTACAAAAACAGAGCCAAAAGTGGATTTCAGTGAATTCTGGCATTGACTTCTGTCATTGCTTCTTGGACAGTATGCTGCTGCATACTCACTCAGAGTCACAGTTATCACCACTTCATGACAATAGTATTAAAAACTTCTCTTAAGGGCTATGGAAGCTGTTTTGAAACAGAAGCAGAACTAATATCCTGCTCCTATCTGTATCAATTGCCCATTATGTGAATTTACCTCAGATGCAATGTAAAAATTGTATTAATGTTCGGTCATGCATTGTATGTGGGGTATTTAATATAATAGATGAAGAAGAAGATGGGAGCCCTGGGCCAGTTCACTTACATACCAGAAACATCACCATCTGTCAGAAAAGCACTATAGAGTTCATGTGTATCTCTTCAAAACATTCTAGCATCTAGCATCTCAAATAAACTAACGTTCATTCATAGAACATTACTCTAAATTCCATTAGGAAACATGTGGATGGAATACAACTTTATTGGAGAACAGTGCTTTAAAGCCTTCTAATCTCCTGGTCCAAATAAGATTGACTGCCACCTGGGATCTTTGTAGATTAAATGGGATGACTGGGTGCCTCGTGGATCTTGGTGGTTTCCAGCAGATTCTTGAGATATCCATTGTGACCTTGTAATCAGTTCCTTTGAGTGCCTGTTCATCTCCTTGCAACAGAAAGTGACCGGAATACGCTTTGACTGCCATGATTACCCTTGGCTGGATGATCCCTAGTGAATTCCTGGCTTACTGAGGACCTCCAGGAAATGGAGTAGCAGAAGAAGTGCTTGGAGCACTGTGATAGGAAGGTGAAAAATGACTAGAACCATCAGGGAAATGAGTTTGGGACTGCACTTCGCTATTTCCTCTCCCTTATTATGGTGAAACAAGGGGGAAAGGGTAGGAGCACTTACACTTTAGAACAGTCTTGTCTTGTAAGTGTGATTAGTTTGAACTTGGTAGATTTTTTATAAGTTGTTAAAAATAATTACTTTGTAAAGCCTTTGAATCACTATCATTTATTGCTGTGCTGTGTTATATTTGGGGTCATATCTATTTTCATTGGTATTGATTTTTATTTATTGATCATGATTATATAATCTATCTCACTAAAAGCAACTCTGGGTGGTGTGCAATAATTATTGTACAGCGTTATGGTTGACATTTTGGGAAGTTGTGGTGTATTCATATTCCTTATTGTTAAACTATGGAAGTTGTAATACATTTGATGAATACATTATAAACTGCTCAACAAATTTGAATTCTATCTAAAACTGATTAAATTCAGATTAAATAAATTCACAGTCGAGACAACCAACAATCAAGACATCTCTTTCATTTGTCTAAAAACTGAAAACATTTTTTTTTCCATACTGTACCTTCTGAAAATCAGTTCTTGATTGCGGTTGCTGAATTTGTTCTAAAATAAATACTACTTTAGTATTTCTTGCACCTGAAAATCAATGGTAGGCATATCTTAAGACCAAACTGCATAGTCCATGCAAATGCACTGTAACAGTAGACTAGCAGGCTCCTACTGAACAAAAACTGTACTTAAATGCAATGGAAAGTGGCAAACTGAATTGGACAGAGGTCGGTTTTTGCAGACACGGCAAGGGGCTGGCAAACAATGCTATACGTTTCCTGGTACAAATAATGCAAATTAAATGCTTGCATCAAACATTATGAATTAACTACATGCCCACACCTTTGAACAATGTGGCAATACACATGTGATCATTGTGATGTCATTTTGACCTGCTAAGCTATGGACAGGGAGGCCTCAGCTTAGCAGTAACAGAGACAGGATGAAAACTGGCAATGGGACAGTAGATTTCATGTTGGTACCGTGTTTCCCTGAAAATAAGACCCGGTCTTATTTTCTCTTGACCCCTGAAAAAATGGCTAGGGCTTCGTTTGGGGGGGTCTAATTACTGACTCACAGCAACAGCCCCACCAGAAGGAGGCCACTGCGGCCACTTGCCGCCGCTCGCGTGTGTCACCCCTGGCCTCCATTTTGCCATCAGAGCCTTCCAGGAAGCCCTCTGCAGCTGAGAAATGGGCTCCGGATTGGCGCGTGTGGCACCCCCGGCTTCCGTTTCACCTTCAAAGGGATACCGGAAAGCCCTCTGCAGCCAATAACAGAGCTCTGGATTGATCCAAAGCTCTGTTATTGGCTGCAGAGGGCTTTCCAGAAGGCATCTGCAGTCAATAAAAGAGTTCCAGATCGATCTGGAGCTCTGTTATTGGCTGCAGAGGGCTTTCTGGAAGGCTCTGAGAGCAAAATGGAGGCCAGAGGTGACACGCACGTCAATCCGGACCTCGTGTCTTGGTTGCAGAGGGCTTTCTGGAAGGCTCTGACAGCGAAATGGAGGCCGGGGGCAACACGCGTGAGCAGCAGCAAGCAACCGCAAAAGAAGTGGGTCTGCAAGGTGAGGCAGGTGTCGGAGTGTGCGAGGCCTGGTAAGTAGGACAGCTCCACTACCCCCCATCCCCACCCTAGCTTAATTTTTACCTGTGAGCCTCACCCCACCCCCTGCACCCCGGGATGGGTGGGGTCTTAATTAGGGCTTAATTTGGGGGTAGGGCTTGTATTGGGTGCATGTGTAAAATCAAGCTAGGACTTACTTTCGGGGTAGATCATGTTTTCGGGGAAACACGGTATATTTTAGCTAAATAAAGAATAGTGGATAGCACTAAAACTCATCTTCATGGTACATTTAGTGCATTTCTGGGTGGATAAACTGTATTAATATATACTATTTCTATAACAGAAATAGTAGTATTTTGTATTAAAGGGAGGCAATGGGCAACCAAAGTATTTCCCCATGCTTGCTTACCCTCTACAATCAACTCTGCTCCAAATTCCCCCTCTACATGACTGCTTTCTCACCACTGGCTCCAAATTAAGATTGTTAGTGGCACAGGTGGGAGTCAACCGTTTCTCACCGATTCGCCCGAGCCATTAGTAAATTGCTTATGCAGTTCGGAGAACCGGTTAAAAATAAAGTGCAAGAGAGGTTTTCTCTCTCTCTCTCTCTCTCTCTCTCTCTCTCTCTCTCTCTCTATCTTGTTTTTTTTTTTTCTCACTCACATTTTCTCTCTCTCTCTCTCTCTCTCTCTCTCTCTCTCTCTCTCTCTATCTGTCTCTAGCTCT
>QLTV01000598.1:2471654-2483599 GCA_003457575.1 Thermophis baileyi | reverse complement strand
ACTCCATCTCTGTGAAAATATTTACAGACCCCTCACATCCTGGACACAAACTGTTTCAACTCCTACTCTCAAAACGATGCTATAGAGCACTGCACACCAGAACAACTAGACACAAGCACAGCTTTTTCCTGAATGCCATCACTCTGATAATTCCCTCATTCCCTCACCACTGTCAAACTATTCACCAAGGCTGCATTACTATTACTATTAGTCTTCTCATCGTTCCTATCACCCATCTCCTCCCACTTATGACTGTATGACTGTATGACTGTAACTTGATCCTTACGACCCATCACTCCATCACTCTGCTAAACAAATAATTCCCTCACCACTGTCAAACTATTCACCAAGGCTGCATTACTATTACTATTAGTCTTCTCATCGTTCCTATCACCCATCTCCTCCCACTTATGACTGTATGACTGTATGACTGTAACTTGTTGCTTGTATCCTTACGATTTATATTAATATTGTTTCCTGATTGCTTATTTGTACCCTATGACAATCATTAAGTGTTGTACCTCATGATTCTTGACAAATGTATCCTTTCTTTTATGTACACTGAGAGCATATGCACCAAAAACAAATTCCTTGTGTGTCCAATCACACTTGGGCAATAAAGAATTCTATTCTATTCTATTAGGGCTCATTATCAAACTGCTTTTCATTGTACAATGGTTTATGTTCTTCAATTATTTCATTCACCAGAAGCCGTCAAAGCAATGTAAAAAGATGCTTATTTTCTGGATTAATTTGTCTTTTTTCTCCAGTTTGTTTACAATATAAGACCCATTCAAATAACTTAATTTTTAATTAATTTTAATTTTCTGTTTTCAAATTTCCCTTATTAGAATATTAAAATATCTGTATATATGCAATATTAATCATTCTGAAATGAAGTTTAAAAACTCAAGAAGACCTTTTGTTGAGGCTGTTTGCCATTAGTAATTTATTATCAACTTTTCATTTTCTATTAAATTTGGAATTTGTTGATAAAAAAACTATCTACAGTTTTATGTTCCATAAATATCCAAAGATGTAGATGAATCAGGCATTAAGACTGACAAATTTGACTGATCATACTAGAATTTTGGTAAGCTTGAAACAGGATCTAAAAGTCATTTCTAAAAGAGATTTTAATTCTAGAGTTCTTACTATTCAAAAGTCTTTTATTTAAGTCACATTGTAATTGTATTATTCTATGCCACTATCATTAAAGTCCAGTTTTTATACTTAGAAATACTAGAAATTAAGCAAGGGCAACTACAGGAAGGGTAAAATAAATTGCAATTTACATTCTGTCCCAAAGTACAATAACTACACCACACAATGCATCTTACAGATTTTGACACTCATTGGAAATGCCCCTGAGTTTAATTATAATGTTCTAGTTGTCCCAGTGGCAGCTCTAATATCACTTTTCTGCCACGTGCATATTAAAACCTAAAAAAGTAGAATTGATCTTCAAAGGAAATGCTTCCCAGAGTAGCAAGAAATATTAATATCCTCAGGTCTAAAACATATGTTGATTTTTAAGGTTTTTCACCTGTTTTGCTGAAAGATGGTTCTTGAGAATTTTGGTGAATTAACTCTGATGTTCCTATATAAATAATGGGAGAAGTAGTGTTAAGACATATGTCAAAACAATACCTGCTGTTGAGATATGCTAGACACAAAAAAGCACAGATGATGTCTATATTTAGTTGCACATACTGAACCAACAGAAGGCAATCCAAATCCAAATCTTAAAGAAATATGCTTATAGTTACCTTAGCCTAATTTCAAATACTTCAGAGACTCTAATCCTGTAAAGATTACCGTATGATTTCCCAGTACTGTAACTGAAATCTTTCTAGTAATTTAATGTGATTATTTTAATCCAGTTAATCAGTGGAACAACATTAAATGTAATTTGGATTCTACAAAACATTACATTTCTAAACTAAGATTCAAACTGTAATTGAAGTTTATGAAGTGGCTTGTACCTCACACTGTTGATTTTTTTTTTAAAGAAACAGCTGGAGAAGATTACCTATTTGGGATGATTAAAGGCTTTAAATCTTTAGTCTGCCACAATTCCAATCATCAGTTTTACAATAGACAAATGACTTAGATTGCCTTAAAAAGTGTAATAATCTTTATTTGACAAATGACCAGCAAAATTTAAAATTTAAACACAAAATTAAAATCAAACGGGTGAGATAAAATACATTAACTAGGAATATTGTAGCAACACAGAATTTGGCTACTGCACAACTGATAAAAGATTTGAATCTTTTAGAAAATGATAAGCAGCAGGGAGATTGCCTTACAGCACAGTTTCCAGTCCTTAGCAGTAAATAATTGAGAAATGTGCAGACGAATAGGATGACTTTGCGTTCTCTTCCCCCCTCCCTGAATTTCCAAACAGCCAATAACTTTTGAGTTGTAGTCTCAATGGACTTAGAAGATGAGGACAAACAATGAAGAGCAGTATTAAAGAAGTAGAACCAAGAGATTTTTATATAGAGTAGCTACCCTGGAAGATACCAACACCATAATCACAACCAGATTCGGGACATGAAGAAAAAGAGAAAGATGGCAGAAAGTTATTTCAAGGAAGACCACAGTAGAAGTGGTCTCCGACTTCTATATAAAATGATAATAACATTGAAATAGATGAAGAAGAAATAAGTAGAGTTAAGATGGGTACAGATAGGAGAAAATAGCAGGCTAAGGAGGTGAACTAAGGTTAGGCTATAATGGCAATTATTAAAAGTTATTTCAAGATAAAGAGGAAAGAAGCCTTGAGAAGGAGAATTACTTAGAGTCAATTGGAAATATAAGGGATATAACGTAGAAAACTGAATTCTATATCAATTTCAGATTTAAGAATCAATTCTAGGATACATGCTAAATGTATTAGGATAAATGAGGATAAGCTTATAGAAACAGAAAATATACAATAAACACAAAGCATCTTGCTATTTACTTAAGCAATTTCATTTTTGTAATGCATCATCAATAAACACAGTTGATAATGATAAGTCTGTGTCCTGCTGGGATTGTTTCTGCCCCAGAACCCTGTGACACTGTGACACTGTGACCCTGTGACACTGTAACATTATCCACATTATTAATGTGCTGTCAAATATGATTTAATTGTGTGATGTTATCACATTCTTATAGTCTGATTCATCAGTAAAGAAAGACTAATGAATCAGATCAATCTACAGAATCCATGATGTTGCATGCTCAGTAGATGCATATTAGCACAATATCCTTATTCCCGTAATATTTGTTTGAAAGGATTTCAAAATCAGTCTTTGGGGGACCGTTCTGAGCAGCCCAATTAACAGTCCATTGCCATTACAATGGTTTTGAATACTATGTATTAATTGAGTCGGTTGTCTATGAGAAGTAGTTGGCAAGTAACGTGAAATAATTGCTTTTGTATGCAATTAACTGTTCTTGCACTCAAACAATTTGAGAAGAACATATATACATAAATTGTGGCAAGGTAGGTGAGGGACACGGAATGAAGAAATGAAAGTATGAGATTTAGAGCGAGGCTCTAGCAAAACATTTTGTGAGTTATTCATCAACCCTGCAGTGATCCTGTTCAGTTTGGATTGTGGCCTTATGCCGAGCTGCAATGTAGCCCTTCATTAATTGTCCAGAGACAATTAGCCCTTCAAATTGAAATGTTCCCTGTCCTGCAGTAAATGACATCTAAATGATGATTTGGGAAATAATAATCAATAGTTTGTTTTCAGATAGCATTGTTTGGAGTGATGAATTCATATAATTTTCAGAAAATAAAAATTAGAGTAACCGTGTTAATAAAAGAAAAAGAAACCAAATTGCTTTCATAAAGGGAGCATATTAACTTTGTTTTAAAAAAAGCATTAGAAGAAATGTTCATGCTATAGAGCAAAACTAGGATCTACAGTTTTAAATGGAGCAGAATTGTTATATTTGGATAGATTAATATGAGATTGAAAAATTCAATATTTGAATTTTATCTTGCAAAAGTCCAATTTCAGAGATCATAGTTTATTGAATATGTTATTGAATACTGTTACAATACCTTAATTGCAGAAGTGTAGTATTTGTTCTATCATTAAAAGTATCTTACAAATAGATGAATAAAGGTACATTGTCTGGATATCAGCTAATCAATAAGAATAGAGCTGGAAGGGACCTTAGAGGTCTTCTAGTCCAACCCTCTCCTCAAGCAGGAGACCCTATACCATTTCAGACAAGTGACTATCCAGCCTGAAATGGTATAGGGTCACCTGCTTTTAATTGACCAAAACACAAATACCTGAATAAGACTAAGGTGAACATAGCCTTCAGCTGATTATATTACATTATTCCAATCTCAAAAAATAAATGAATCCTTCATTAGCGTTATAATGCATAATATTTCAGGACGTGTCATGTCAAAACATTTTTCTCTTTCAATCATTCATAGATTCAAGAATAGTGATTGGTGATCATCTGCTTAGAAAACAATTTTTCAAAAACATGATTTGAGCATACATCTATACAGACATTCACATCAAAAAGTCTGACTGATTTGACTGTAATAAAAGACTGTGATAATTAGCAAAGTTACAAAATGATGGGATGAATGCTCAAAGGAATAGTTCAGAGACCTGAATGGTAATGATATTTTGAAGAGTAAAATTGAAATACATATTATAAATGTTAGCATCCAAGAAAAAAAATGAAAGGAAAGTCATAACTGAATGTTGAAAAATGGGATGTACTGTAAATATAGACAATATAAATAAAGAAATATGTCTGGATGTGGTTTGCTTATAGAGTAGCTGTGCAGTTTGTCTAACGTGTTAAATCTGAATCTGTATCCAATGACTGGGAAGAATAGAATAGAATGGAATGGAATGGAATGGAATGGAATGGAATGGAATGGAATGGAATGGAATGGAATGGAATAGAATAGAATAGCATTGAAGAAACAGGAATAGAAATGCTTACTTGAATAAGCAAGAGGGGGGAAGAAATATTTTAAGTATTTTTGATTGTTTCTATTCCAGTTTTTATACATTTATTATAATGTTATATTGGATAACTACAGATATGAACTGTTCACAATTAACAGAATAACAGGATAGATAGAATAGAATAGAGAGTTGGAAGGTACCTTGAAGGTCTTCTAGCACAACCCTTTGCTCAAGCAGGAGACCCTATGCCATTTCAGACAAAGGGTTGTACAATCTCTTCTTAAAAACCTCCAGTGATGGAGCACCCACAACTTCTGAATGCAAGCCATTCCACTAATTGATTATTCTAAGTGCCATGAAATTTCTCCTTATTTCTAGGTTGGTTCTTTCCTTGATCAGTTTCCATTTCTTTGGCTTACTATTTCTTTCTCTTTCTTCTCTACTTCGTATTGAACCACTTATCCTGCAAGGTGACAGTATTAAAAGTATGTGTGTATGTATGCCGGCATGCATTCTTTCACAACA
Organism: Thermophis baileyi; assembly: GCA_003457575.1. Taxonomy (NCBI): domain Eukaryota; kingdom Metazoa; phylum Chordata; class Lepidosauria; order Squamata; family Dipsadidae; genus Thermophis; species Thermophis baileyi. The sequence continues at coordinate 2,478,125 of QLTV01000598.1, read as the reverse complement.
GTTGAAAGCTATGTCACAGTTTTCTCCAAGATAAAAGAAATAATTTCTACAGTGTTCTGTTTTAGCTTATTTCTGTACGCATAGAGAATATAGTAATCTATTTATTCAATTTCTATAGCCACTCAACCAAGTGGGCAGCTTGTATTTCTGTGTTTATGAAATTTATGAAAATTTACAAAAATAGGGCTTTGATAACGTTAAGACTAAAATGTTCATAGTTTGATTTTATTGATAGCTTCTTTATGTTAAAAAAAACTAATAATGTCAAATTATTAGTGTGTGTGTTTAGAACAAAAGCAAACTATGTCCTTTGAGTTGAGCTTAATTCCTGTTGACTTCATGGACAAAATCATGTAGTTTCTTGGCAACAGTGTAGAGATGGTCTGTCACTGTATTGTTCCAGGATATTTTCTTCAACTTTGCAATTCAGCCTGCATCTCTACATTTTATAATGTTTTCTTATCCAAGATTAACGAAGTCCAATTCTGTTTTGCTTTCTGAGCTCAGCCATGGTCAGCTAAGTGCTGCAATCTTACTGGGTAAAATAGGATAATACAAGGCTAGATTTTGCAAACTCCATATTCTCGTAGTTTAAATAATGTCAGGGGTAAGAAAGCCAATTCATCTCAGAGAATAATAATCCGCAAGATGAATCAGGCTGCTGTCACATGCTCCTGGTCCTGCCTGGAAAGCTAATAAAATCCTGCATGAATCTGAAGCAGATATCATGCTTCACTTGGAGTACTTTCAAGTGCCAGCTCTCCCTAGTCTGAATTCCACCATTGGTTTAAACCTAATGTTTATTATCACTTAGCAAAAAGCACAATTACTCAGCTTCACCCTGCCTAAAAGATTTCATGCATTGACTGTTTGTATCAGTTCATTCTTAGTAGCAAGGAACATTTTCATCTGACTGAAATCTACAATAAGAGGAGCTGTAAAAGTTTCTGTATTACTCCGAGGGAATCAAAGTATCAAATTAAAAATCAAAGTATTAGTGTAACCAAATATATCTTGATAATAGTAGTATAAAAGTAACATAGATGTAGCCCTGAAAGCCTATCTTACATTTTTTTATTAGAACATATTAATCTTCTTTTTGTATTTTTCATTAGGCTAACAGGATGCAGATAGCTGTGTAATAAACAATTACTGTACATATATTATTTCCATTGTGGCAACTTCAAGATGCCTGTAGAAATTATTTCTGATTCTTCCAGTAATCCATTAAAATAAGATTGTATTAATTAGTACTGATAAATAATGTATGGTTGTAATTCATGCTAAAGATGCATGTGTTAGTCTACTCTGATTTGTTTTTACATAATGAAATACAGCTAAACTGGAGACACAGTGAGCTGGATCCAGGCTGTTTGTCACAGCTAGAGCCCACTAAAATCAGTCTGAAAAGTTACAGCTGTCTCATTTCATTCTTTTGGATTTCAATGTGCTTAGATGTTAAGTGATTTATTCTGAATCTAGCCTAAGGGTGACTAAAAATTATGGCTATAGTCCAATACAGAATCGGAAACAATGGATTTAACTGTGCCTGGGTTTTTTTTCGATTGCCTCAGTCAGGCAAATCTGCCCTATGTGTCACAGACACACTTTTTTGTTGTCAAATTAAAATAAAATTAAGATTAGTTTTAGCAGAAAACTAAATGCTTTGCGTTTAATATTTGTCAGTAAATGAACAGTTTTGCATTGTCAAGTTACTAAAGAATAAATATTATTTGTTGCCTTTGACTGCCCCACAGTGGCTTGAACTGAAATTGCACTTTTTTCCAGAAAAACATAGTATTTCTATCAATTTGGGATTAGCAGACACAAATATTTGCTCTTCTTATGGAAAGATAAATTTAATGAACACCTTGATTGCAAATTAGTCAAATACTTTATTTATATGATTTGAAATAAAGGTATTCATTTCATGCATGTGAATTTTTAAATAACCTGCACAGATACAATCATGAACATAAATTTCACAAAAAGCTGAAATATTGATGTTGAAAGATTACCAGTTTGCTCAGTAACCAGAAACTAATCTGATTAATTGATCTCAGTATGATAATCAGCAAAGCATGTCCTGATTTAATTTAAATACAATATTTATATCTCTGTATCAAACATAGCATTCTGTCATGGTAGGTAAGAAACTTAATTTATTACTCTTCTCTGATCTTGACGATGTTGTGGATGCGTTATAATTACTCCATGCTTTATGATAATCAGTTTCCCATCAGGCAATTCAGAATTCTCCTAAAAATGTACTATAGATTTCAGTTCAGTATTGCTTCTTATTGTATACATTGTACAATAATGTATAGATTGTATAGCCAAATGGTCTCATAGTTCAGTTATTTATCAAAACCACTTACTGACATTATTTCATTCTGATGGTACTCTTCAATAGAACTGTGTGAGTGACTTCACAATTCACTTCTAAGTTCACAGATTTTTTTTGTAACCACAGATCAATTGCAAACAGGGCAGCAATGTTGCCCCTTTTTTTTATATTATCTATATTTGGCAAAACTATGAATCTACCAAGTTTTCCTACATCTCTTCTGATCTATGGTCTTTCATTGGTTAGACATGTTTTCTGCTCTTGTAGCTGGTGACAATACTCAAAACTGGGGAATCTGAATTGTGTATGTTTATTTGTGTTTGTATGTGTGTATGCATACATGCTTCAAGCTTTTGAAACATACCCCAAGGACCATCAAACTGATAGATTTCCTACTCTGAACTCAGCATTATGAATATAGCAAGGTTATCCAGTTATCCACAAGCTACTTCTTTCCAAGTACAGGAAATGTCAATCCAAAAAACCGCAAAAGATAAATGGTAGAAGAGGAAAGGATTTTAGGTATTTCCAATTCTCCAGTGTAGTTGCGGGATAGTCCAGGAATGGTTTGCTACAGTCTGATCTGCCTAGTTACTGAGTCTAGTTTTTTCGACCACTCCTCCTTGCCTCTCTGCACATGCCCCGTTTCCGACTCAGTCAGATCTGAAAGAAGCCGCATTGCAGATTCGCTCTACCAAAAGCCATTCCTGAACATCCAAACTTCTGGATTCAGGTTTATTCTTTCTAATTCGGCCACTCCATTATCAAAAACTGATAGATTTCCTACTCTGAAGTCAGCATTATGAATATAGCAAGGTTATCCAGTTATCCACAAGCTACTTCTTTCCAAGTACAGGAAATGTCAATCCAAAAAAACACAAAAGATAAATGGTAGAAGAGGAAAGGATTTTAGGTACTTCCAATTTTCTTCCATATTACCATATTTCAAATAGTTTGAGAACAGTTTGTGTGAGATTTTTTTTTATTAGAAAAGGAAAGGTGATAAAGAAATGCAAGCTGCTGAGAATCTGTTTTGATTGCAGCAGCATAGAAATATGTTTAATTAATTAAATGCAAACATCTCTAAATCTTCAATTTCACACTACCCATTTTCAGCCAACAGAAAAGTCAAAGTGCTTATATTTATGTATTTTTTGCTTGTAACTTGCTTTGTGTAAACAATCCAGAGTGCACAACTATTAGGTAGTTTAAAGGTAAAGGTTAAGGTTTCCCCTATCCAGTCATGTCCAGTTCTACAAGATGAATCTCCATCTCCGTTTCTTTGCTGAGGGAGCCAGCATTGTCCAAAGATATTTCTGTGGTCATGTGGCCAGCATGATTATACACTGAGGCACACAGAATGCTGTTACCTTCCCACCAAGTGATCCTTTCAAACGGTGAAATTCAGCAGGTTCTGACAGGTTCTGGAGAACCGGTAGCGGAAATTTTGAGTAGTTCGGAGAACCGGCAAATACCACCTCTGGCTGGCCCCAGAGTGGGGAGAGAATGGGGATTTTGCAGTATCCTTCCCCTGCCACGCCCACCAAGCCACACCCACAGGGAAAACTTTTGAATTTCACCCCTGATAATGCTTTCTCATTCATTTTGATTAATATGCCTGTCAATAATATAATTATATCAGAAACCTTCCATTTGAATAGTGTGATGATGCTAGACAAAGCAGCATACCATACATCCCTCTTCCCCAAAACAGCTGTTTGTGCATAAGAGCTGTAGCATCTGGGTGGTGTATGTGTTTCTCACTGTGAATATAGAATTGCATGGTCAGAGAAAAGGCAGAACAATTTTTAAACTGCTGCTTTCTTCATATTTTAGGCTCCTATTTAAGGAAACAGACATTTCTGGATTCATTGCAAAATAGATGTGTATTGATCTATTATTTCAGAAGCAGAGGTGGGTTCCTCCTGGTTTGCACCGGTTCTATAGAACCGGTAGCAAACCGCTGGTGATGTCACGGAGCCGGTTCTGTCGGTGCCGATCCGTGGATGCCGCCATCTTTTTTTGGAATTACTTTTGGGGGGGGGGTTGAATTTTTTGCTGATTTTTTTCTTCTGCGCATGTGCAGAGGCCGAGTCCCCAGCACTGTGCATGCGCCGCCATCTTGTTTTTGGTTTTGTTTTGGTTTGTTTTTTGAATTTTTTTGGAAATTTTTGGCATTGCGCATGCGCGCATGCGCAAAGTGCACGCACACCCGCATGGCGTGGCCACGCGGCACGCAATGCGTGTGCAGCCACGTGGCGTGGGAGGAAGCAAACTGGCGGCGAGGTAAGTTAGAACCCATCCCTGTTCAGAAGTATATATTGACAATAAAATACATAACTGTTAGTGGTTAAGTTGGATCTTTCACAGTCTGAACATTAATCCAAAAGGATTAATACTGTTTGTCCCGTTTATAGCCTGGATTCTGGCACTTGCAAAGTACCCTTTGCTGCTTCTGTGATTGGGTCCATCATATGCCTCCTTTGCCCAGCTCTCAATGTTGCCCATAAAACTTAAGCACCTGAGTTGGCATGGAGCTGAAAAGAAGCTAGTTTCTGAATTTCACAAACAAACACCCAATATTTTTGCAAAGTGTATTTTTCACTCCCTGACAATACAAATCAGGCAAAGCAAAAAAAAAACATTTTATTAAGGGGAGAGGGTTCTTTATATAAGATGCAGAAACATGTAGAAATGATACATTCATTTGATATATGTGATGTATCAGGAAGCAACAAAAATACAATACATGAAAAAGGCAGACATCCTTAAAACATGTTGCTCCTCCTTTTCCTACCTGAGGTTGTTTCTTTAACACATTGCAACACTCGAGGACTTGAGAGACCAGCCTATTGTTTGGGTGAAGTTTCTGAAAGGGCTGGTTTTTGCACATCAAGGGAAAAACATGGTTTCCTAAACTTCAAAACAAGGCATGGATGCCATCTAAAATGCTAATATCACCTTTTTAAAATGTTAATAAACCCTATGCAACAATAACTCCAATTTTACCTAATTCCTTGTTCTGTGCTATCAGTTATATACACACATAGCCAGCTTTGGATAAATAATAGTATTTATTCTAGTCAATACGTCTTTCACCAATAACTCAAAGCACACTTCATATTCAAAGCTTTCTGAATAGAAAACAGGCCTGAAAATATTTTACAAAATAGTAAAATAGATTCTAGCAACAGAATCTAGAGAGAAAAATGCTAAATTCATGGAGACCCAAGATTACTTATTATTTTATATATTATTAAGGAATTGGGTAAGTCTAGTCTAGTGAAAAGAAGGACTAGGTGATAGCAGTGTTCCAATATTTGAGGGGCTCTTACAAAGACGAGGTGGTCAAACTATTTTCCAAAGCACTAGAAGGCAAGACAAGAAACAATGGATGGAAACTAACCAAAGAGAGAAGCAACCTAGAACTAAGAAGAAATGTCCTAACAGTGAGAGCAATCAACCAATGGAATGGCTTGCTTTCAGAGGTTGTGGTGGCTTTTTGAAAGCCACCACTGGAGGCTTTCAAAAAGAGACTGGACAGCCATTTGTCTGAAATGGTATAGGATCTCCTGCTCGAACAGGGGATTGGACTAGAAGACCTCCAAAGTCCCTTCCAACTCTGTTATTCTATGTTCTACTCCAATCCAAAATTCCAGATAATCCAACACAGCAAAACAGTTTGGCACAAAAACCTAGTCATAAAAGTTATCTTTTTTTATATAGCCCTAACAACCAGTTTTTAATTTGTTGAGCTACATTTCTTCCTCTCAAACAGATAATTGATTTATTATTATTATTATTATTATTATTATTATTATTATTATTATTATTATTATTATTATTATTATTNTCTGTTATTCTATGTTCTACTCCAATCCAAAATTCCAGATAATCCAACACAGCAAAACAGTTTGGCACAAAAACCTAGTCATAAAAGTTATCTTTTTTTATATAGCCCTAACAACCAGTTTTTAATTTGTTGAGCTACATTTCTTCCTCTCAAACAGATAATTGATTTATTATTATTATTATTATTATTATTATTATTATTATTATTATTATTATTATTATTATTATTATTATTATTATTATTATTATTATTATTATTATTATTATTATTA
>QLTV01000598.1:2443091-2461025 GCA_003457575.1 Thermophis baileyi | reverse complement strand
AGCGTCCATGCTCGAGCCGCGGAGCAGCAGCAGACCTGTCCGCACAGGCCGCTGCCTCACCACCAACTGATTTGCGCAGGTCTAGTAGGGCTCCAAAACGCCCCGCCTACCTGCGTGATTACGTATGCTGGACAGCTCCATCCAGGAGGGGAGGGGTGTTATGTTCTAACTGTTTCAACTGTGTTGCATGGTTCCAACCAGGTCCAGCGTTTGAGCGGGAAAAAGCTCAAATGCTATTGGCTGGTCTATCTGACAGCTCCCTATAAAAGGGCAAGCTGTCAGACTGCTCTTTGCTGGTTGCTTACACAAGAGCTGAAATAAAGAGCTGCTTTGGAAGTCTGTCTCCTGTCATCTCTACCCACTATCCAACACTATGCAACACAAATGGCTCTATGTTACAGCTCTGTAATTTTTACAAAAAGAAACTAAGCTATAGAAAATGATTGGTATAAACCCAAGAATTGCCTTAAGGCATTGTGATCATGATTGCTATGCTGATTATATGCCAAGCATTGAAAAGATTTCTTAATTGTGAGAACAGGTTGGCTGCAAGAATGTTTCTAACATATTATTTCCACTTCTGAAAGATATTGTGGGTTTGTTGCCACAGAATTATTATCAGAATGTCAACACAAACCTTCATTTGGTTTCCTGAATTTATTTTGCTATTGTTTTCTCTAAGAAAGTGTTCTCATAAATTATTACCATTCTGTTACTATTTTTTGTATTTATTATTACCCAACATTGCAGGAACATTACTGTGCTAGATAAGTAGAAAAGAACTGAAATTACTCCTACTTTTTAGAATTATAACATAACTCTGAAAGCCGTGAACATTCAATAGAGAAGCAAATTTGATGGAGTAAAAATAAATGCAGCTGGAAGCTTAACTATGGAACAATGCATGGTAACAAACAGATGAGTTTCAATAAAGCAGGAAGGCTTCAACACTTGTGCCCACAGTTTATGAAATAAAAAGGCAATTTTTCCATTTTTTAAGGTTATGTATGCACTCATGGAAGAAATTTGGAAAGCAACAGTACGCAACAGGTGAATTTCCAGGCAGCAGAAAGAAAACAAAAGATGGATTGAAAATAATTTTTCTGTTGCATTTTGTTACCAATTTTCCACTAATAAAAAACACAGTTGGTAATGCATTCTTGCATTTAAGTCTTTTAGCTCCAGTTCCAATTATGCTTCACTTTTAGTGCAGACACTATAAGATGCTATAACACTGTTTCCTAATGTAACAGTGTCAGTCAGATAGAGCTGGCTAAAATGAACATGCCAATCACGGTGTAAATGTAGGCAATCTTTTGATAAGTCTGGGTAGAAGAATGTCCTTTCAGTGTGCTCAGAAACTCATGGGGACAAATTCAGAATTTTGCAGAATGTTACGTTTTATAAAGAAATAAAATAGTAATTAAATAGATAACTGAGAAAGGCTTCCTAAAAGGTCAAGGGAGGGAGTATGGGATGAGGGCCACAGCTTTGCAATGTTGCTCTGAGCTTCTGAGAAATGGAAAGGGATAAATAATTTAATAATATGATTCATTAAAGGCAGGAGAAGAGGTTGAAAAGTGAGAGAGGAGGGGGTATCAGGAACACTGAAAAATGGTTAGTGATTTAAGGTGTGTTATATGGGCACCTGCCATGAGTATCAAGCCTAGACCAGCAACAGGCTTGTCAGTAATACTGATAAAATACATATTTGGAAGGTTAGTGGGAAGATTAGTTATAGACTGAAGACATTTTAGAAATTAGCTAAAGCACAAGCACACAGTCTCTTCCTTTAGTCCAGGGGTGTCAAACTCATGTTGTCACGGCGGTGTCATGTGACATATCGGGACTTTTTTCCCCTTCGCTAAACTGGGCGTGGCCAGTACGTGACGCATCCGGCCCGTGGGCCAGGAGTTTGACAGCCCTGCTTTAGTCATTTTAGAACTAACGGAGTAAAAAAAAGTGTAGATGTCTCTATATATCCAACAAGCTTCTTTTTGTAGCACATATAAATAGAAATCCTTTTCAGATTTTCTTAGCATGATTAAGCTAGCCTGTTATAGACATACAAACAGTGATATTGGAAATTTCATATATGATTTTTTTTCATATATGAATGACAATAAATAAAGTATTATCCAAAGGAATAATAAGCTTTAGATTAGATTGTAAAAGAGGCTTGGCTGTGCCTATTGCACATCAATCCATCAACCCCGTGCAGCTTTGATTGGAATCAGAAATGGATTCACTGTCTAAATCTCAGGTGATCTGCATCGGTTCCTTTGTCCATATGATAGAGCAATCTATTACACAGTAGCAGACACAAGGAAATTACAACTGGCTCTTGCACTGCTTCTGTTCTGATGACCTGTTGAATCAGTTGGAGCCAAGGAGCTTTGGAATACCTGAATGAAATAACGGTAGAAGATTGCTCTCTTATTGATAATCCAAAATAGCATGGAAACAGATGCCAGCAGGTTTCCAATTTTCTCCTAAATACAGATTGAATCAGTTCAAAACAGTACTACATTCAGTTCTTCTCTAAAGAGGAGGCTTCTATTATTTCCTTTCTGACTACTGCTTCCATCTTCACTATTGGTATGTGTTGTTTGTGTGTATACATGAATACATATGCCTATATAGAAATTACACCATGCACTTATATAAACATACTGTTCGCAGTTGATTCAGTCTTGTGATTTCAGCACCGGCAAGACCTTTTTTCAAAACCCTGACAGTCTATGCAAGTTACCATAGATAAGGCTGGAGTAGACAAACCATTAGTTTAACCATTAAATATAAGTCTGTTCATATTGTAATTTTGTACATTCCTTTAAATAGAAACTTAAGCCAGAAGGTTGCAATCTAGAATCCATCTATTTTATGATACTACCATAAAATTGTCCTTTTATACCTTCTTCAGGAAACAAATTCTGGAGCCAAATGATCAATGTATGAAAATACATATACAGATACTGTTATGCAATTAGCTAGACAGATGATAGCTAGTTAGCTGGACAGACAGACATCCAACATTTCATTCTAAAGCAGTAAGGAAAAATTGAATTAAAACTGGCAAGAGATCTATGCATATTTTAACAAGAAATGAATGAATATATCCAGAATCTGTGCAGAATAATTAGTAAAAGTTTTATAAAGCACACTGAAGATTAAAAATGCCAAGGGCTTTAATTGGAGAAATTAATTTGGCACTCTAAAGTGTTTTCATATTTTTTTCTTTTTGATAATTGGTGACAATTTATTAAAACAAGATGTAAATATAGCTATGTCACAAATGCTTTTGCTCTTGCGATGAAATGAATGTCAGGTTCCAGAAAGCTGATGGAAGAAAAGAAAAGAAAATATATTCTGCGTTCCCGCCACTGTGTGAAGTGACCCTTCACACAGTGGAAGGGGCTGTTCACATGTACCAACTCCCATAGAACCCTGCCACCAATGTCCAGTAGCTCCCCCTTGCCGGTACCTGTCCTGAGAGACATCTTCCCCCACGTCCTCAGCCGAGTCCTTAAGTACCGGCTCCTGTAAAAGCAGCCACTCTTTTGGCCTCATGTCTGGCCCAGCAGAAAGCGAGGATAAAACCTCCGGGTTGGGCTCAGACAGCGCTGCTGACTCATCAGCTAGCTGCCCAGTTTCGAGGCCCCCTTCACTTCCCTCCGCCATATGTGTGAAGGGCTGCAGACAACCTGTCAGGTTCCAGAAAGCTGATGGAAGAAAAGAATGTGCACACGTAGGAATGCAATCAAAAGTCCTTTAATTCTTAGCCTCTGGCACGAACTAACAAACGTTCAGGCAAATGAGGTTTTTGTCTGCAGCAATCACCCAGTGCTCCTACCACCTATTTAAGCATAAACACGCCCCACCCCGCAACTCCACCCCACTCCCGACGTCATCCACACAAGCTATGATTTAACAGTCCTTCCTGCTTTGTGCGCATGCTAATCTAATCAGTTCTAAGCAAACTAAACAGCTGAGCTTCGGTGTCTCGTCAGTGGCCTGCTCTGGCATTGTTTCGGGCTCCGGCAGGCCCACAGTCCTCAGCGGGGCATCGGCGTTTCGGTAGCCATCATCAAGCCTCGTAGCGCTGGGCTGGTATGAGACGGGGAGCTCCCACCCACTCGCACTTCCCCCTGATTGAATGGCAGCTCAGAAAACCCGGAGCTGACATGCAGCCCTCCTACCACAATGGCGTCTAGGAGAGGAAAGGTAGGTAGTAAGGTAGTAAGGACATTCCATTATTTGATCGCAGTCGGTTTGCCGGGATGTTTCCGGTGAAACCGAGCGATAAGTTTATCAGCCTTGATATCGTGATAAGGGACCCACGAGGCTTCTGCCAATGGATACCCTTTCCAGAGAACCAGGTATTGAACCCTTCCCCGATGTAGTCGGGAATCAATAATCTCTTCTCTGAGGTCATCATATACTGCTGGGAAACCCCCATCACCCTCCCCATCTTTGCTACTCTTACACTGTTCATGTGGAGGCAGATCAGGCCCGAAAGCCAGCCGCAGATGCCTACAACCCCCACCCCACCAGATTGTAGGGCTCCATTTATCCAGCCATACCAGCCCAAGAACTATGGCTTCTGTTATCCATGGAACCACAACAAAACGGATTAGTTCTTGATGGGGTCCTATCTCTAAGGAAAGTTATTCGGTGATATGCGTTGCCGGCTGGCCTCCAAGCACGGACCCATCCATCTGTTCAAAGCGGATGGGAGTAGCTAATTTCTTGAGACGGAGACCCAATTGGGTAGCCATAGTGGCACTCATAAGACACCTAGTGCATCCTGAGTCCACCAATGCCTTACACTCCCACTCTACAGTTGCCACCCTAATCTTTACCAGAATAAGGAAGGGTTGTACTGGATCACTTACCATGGGATCCTCTGCCGCCTCATCATCGCTAGTACTGGCTTCTTCAACCTCCACAGGTGTTACATCAGCGCTAGCAGGAGACCCCATCTGGTGCGACATGCGTGTGCCTTCGAACGATCGACAAACACTTGTCCTCGCCGTGGCACGTCCACTACGCCGGGGTACTGTGGCACTAGGGGTAGATGTCAGAGGCGCTTGCCTCTCGGGACATTCCATAGCACGGTGTCCAGGTTTCTCGCAACGGAAACATAGCATCCTGCCCCTGACCAGCGCAGCTGCCCAGCTTGATGTGGGTATTGGGGCCGTCGGGGCTGTTGCCTCCCGTGGTCCAGCAAAACCCCAACTTGGTCTTGTTGGCATACCACCCCGCTGTCTCGGGGCCCAGTCCATTCAGGGTCGGTCATCTCGCCGTAATTCCGCATCTATTTCCGTAGCGGCTTGCATCCATGACACGAGACGCATCGGCAGACCCCGGGTTACACACGCCTGCCTTAGCGCCCGATCCAAATCGTTCTTGAACTGATGGACCAACAGTTTCTCCGGCCAGCCTCGTACCTTGCCCACCAAACGCCGGAACTGACGGACATAATCAGCCACTGGCCTACCCCTCTGTCTGGCTGACATCAGCTCACCCTCCACTTGCTGTATTCTGGTTGGATCCTCAAACCTTTCCTGTAATGCCGCTAGGAAAAGTCCTATATCTCTCAGCTCCGCTGCATGGTTCCCATATAGGTGAGCTACCCATTCACCTGCTTCCCCATTCACCTCCTTCACCCTCCAGCACAGCCGCCACAGCCATAACCATGGCCCACTGCATAGTATATAGGTGACCATACCTATCTATATGGTTGACCACTTGGCCCAGGAATAGAGCAACGCTGTCCGGATTTCCATTGAATGTCATTTTCATAGCAGGAGGGTCCCACCATACCCTGTACCTGGCCACCCGGAGTGGACCCTAAACTTGTTCCGTGTCCTGTGACACCAGAGCAACCTTGGGCATGAATGCCTCTGCTGTCTGGTCTCACATCCATTGGGAGGGGCCCCTCAACCGTGGACCCAGACCTGAAGGGCCTGGCCCAGCCTCTGACGTAACAAAACGAGGGGAGGAAGGGCAAGGGAGGTGTGGCCTGTACCGTGGCATCCCCATCATAGGTTCTGCTGTTTGCCTCCAAACTCCAGCACCAGAAGCCTGAAAGCCAGTAGGCCAATACATCTCCCTGATAACATCTATCGTCTGACTGCCCACAGCTGTTGAGTAACTCCACTCGTCTTCAGATATTCTGCATTCCCGCCACTGTGTGAAGTGACCCTTATTAGGTGTCAGCACTAGAGGGGGCTGTTCACATGTACCGACTCCCTGTTGTGACCCAGCACAGCAAACCCCCAGAAACGACACACACACACACACACAGTTGTCCAAACTAAAGAAGGTTTTATCACTAATCAAGGCTTAGTGATCATTTAAGTTCAGAGTTTCTCCCAAAGTGCTTGTTACCACTCACATAACACTTTGGCCGGAATTTCAAATACAAAACAAAACAAACAGATTATGAAGTCCTTAATTGCCTCACTTGCTGGAATTGGCCAAGAGCCCGGACTGGAGTCGTCCAACTGATATCACCAACAGAGTAATCAGAAGCCAGGTAAAAGACATTTAAAAGTTGTTTCCAGCAACATTGCTCTTTGTGAGTCAACCTTATATAGGCTTAGGGCGTGGCCCCTCTGCCTGCAGGTTTACCTGTGAGTAGACCTCCTTCTACAAAGCCACCCTTGCCGGCTAGCTGCCCTGCATGCCCTAGCATCAATCAGAGGCTCCTCCTCTTCACTGGAGTCACTGAACTCCTGCTGGGGAGGTGCAGAAGTCCCTGATTGAGCATTGTCCTCTGCCCCTGCTTCCTCTTCGGTCTCGGACTCCGTTGCCGGAGCTACAGACTGCTCTTGCCACCCTATGGTCTGTTCTTGTTCTTCCGGATCCATGAACAGCTGCACAGGACGGGGGCAAGCCACAACACTCCCATAGAACCCTGCCACCAATGTCCAGTAGCTCCCCCTTGCCGGTACCTGTCCTGAGAGACATCTTCCCCCACGTCCTCAGCCGAGTCCTTAAGTACCGGCTCCTGTAAAGGCAGCCGCTCTTTTGGCCTCATATCTGGCCCAGCAGAAAGCGAGGATAAAACCTCAGGGGTGGGCTCAGACAGCGCTGCTGACTCATCAGCTAACTGCCCGGTTTCGAGGCCCCCTTCACTTCCCTCCGCCATATGTGTGAAGGGCTGCAAACAACCTGTCAGGTTCCAGAAAGCTGATGGAAGAAAAGAATGTGCACACGTAGGAATGCAATCAAAAGTCCTTTAATCCTTAGCCTCTGGCACGAACTAACAAACGTTCAGGCAAATGAGGTTTTTGTCTGCAGCAATCACCCAGTGCTCCCGCCACCTATTTAAGCATAAACACGCCCCACCCCGCAACTCCACCCCACTCCCGACGTCATCCACACAAGCTATGATTTAACAGTCCTTCCTGCTTTGTGCGCATGCTAATCTAATCAGTTCTGAGCAAACTAAACAGCTGAGCTTCAGTGTCTCGTCAGTGGCCCGCTCTGGCATTGTTTCGGGCTCCGGCAGGCCCGCAGTCCTCAGCGGGGCATCGGCATTTCGGTATCCGTCAGCAAGCCTCGTAGCACTGGGCTGGTATGAGACGGGGAGCTCCCGCCCACTCACACTTCCCCCTGATCGAATGGCAGCTCGGAAAACTCGGAAATGTACTGTATTTCACTGTTCTCTGTATAGTTTTATATAATCATGGAACTATTTGGACAAAAGATTGAAACATAAACCTGCTTTGTCTGTTTTAGACTTTCTCATTTTACATTGTATGAATATTAAGTACATCTTAAAATTAAAATGAGAGGGATGCAAATGTAGTAGATTACACAATTATTATATCATTGTAGCCTTTCTAGATTTCCACATGTGACACCAGTTATCCATGCCCTATTTACATCATGTTTATATTGCAGCTCCATGAAAGACTATCATGGAAGAACATCCAGAAATTTTATAGAATATAAATTCAGGACTAGGTCTATTAACTAATTTACTGAGTAAAAATGATATGAATACTGAAAAACTGACACTACCAGTGTCAGTTTTGTTTTCTGAGTTCATCTAAAGGTGAAACCCCTAAATCTTAGGATTGACTCTGATTAGGGTTTACCCTAAGAAAATGTTTGTCTTGTGAGCAAGTAAGTTTACTAAAAACTGCAATAGAGGCCTTTTGAAGGGTCCCATTCAGGGGTGGGTTCCACTTACCTTCCCTACCGGTTTGCATCGTGACGGAAATGCGTGTTTTGCACACGTCACGTTGGGAAAATGACCCTCTGCGCATGCGCAGAGGATTCTTTGCCAGCCGCGGCAACCGGAGGACCGGTTCGGGGGTGTGGACAGCCGGCCATCGCTGCCGGTTTGGCGAGCGGGTGCAAATTTCAGCCACCGGTACGGGCGAACCGGTCCAAACCGGCAGCAACCCACCACATTGATGAGAAAAGACGATTAATTGAACAGATGGAGAATGAAGTCCTTCTAGAATCAAAATGGACTCATTCTTTGCAGATTTTTTAAGGAAAAAACCTGTCAAATTACAGCTTTTTAATTTTATATTGTGTACAGTTTTATAATTTCAACATACTTCATACAAGTAGATTGTATGTTTTATTGCTTTATTTTTTTTCTCATTTTGATAGCCATTAGCAAAGAAGATGACATAAAAATATTAATCATAGCTACATAAAGTAATTTAAAAATATCAAGAAGATAAGTGCAATTCATATCTCTTTAAAACTCTGTTGACTGTAAGTCTTATGTCTGTATTTCTGGCTATTCTAATCTGTCAAGACTATCTTCATCTTCAGTAAATTCTCAGAAATATTACATCCAGTTTAAAGCTTTGAATGATTTATGACATAAGAGATATTCAGAAGTGCAAGATTGCAAAGTTGTATTTGATTGTCTTTTCTTTTGCTGTGCAGAGGTTGTTTACAATGACCCCATTTAAGATTCATTACTTGGGTTATTGACTGAGGTATGCATTTCAATCATGTTTATGCTTGCAATCACTGAATGTAATGACTCTCAAGGTCCACATATACTATTGGGTACTCCATCCCTCAGTTTCTTCCTCTTGGATCAACCCCTCCTTCTTCTTTCTCTCCCCTCCTTACTAAGCAATTACATTGGCCTCGCTCTTTAAATTAACTTTGAAAAAATATGGATAGACTACTTTATCTTTTAGATAGAATTTGGAGGGAAGGGTATGAGAGGAATAGAATTACTGAAGATTTAAAGACATTTGTTGTACTGAATTAGGAGTCTTCTGGACATTGGATCCTAAATTCACATATGTTGGTCCAGCCCTAGAAGTGTATGTGCCTGAATATCAATCAACAAGGATAGTTCAACTATAGCCAGATAAATTTGCAGAAACATAGTCATAATTATTGCCATGGCCCCTGACACACTATCCCAAGCTGCAGGAAAAAGTTCTATTACTATGCATGGGAACTATACTACTGAAAGTATATAGCTTTCTGTTTAATTGTGTTCTTAATGCTACTGGAGAGGCATAAAACTTTTTAAATGAATCTGTTGAGGTCCTGAATTTGTATCCAATTATTAGACAAACCATGATGCGTTGGGTGAACATTTCAAAACTATTTCTCTACCTAAACAGAAAAACACAATAACCACAGGCAAATAAAAAAAGCATTGGGAGCAAGAGATGATCACATGACAGCACCTAACTATGGCAGCATGACAGCACTCAAGCAGCCACATATTTGCCAAATTTCAGTCTCTGGGAGTCATAGGTCCCGGACACATTCTGTAATTTAACTATTTTGAAATATATTCAAAAATTGTTGCCATATGATGCACCGTTTCACCCAATTTAAGGTTACAAGTAATCAAACAGAAATGAAATTTTAGTGGTATATTGATTTACCATATTTATAACATTCCTGCTAAGCAGAAGATTCTGAAAAATAACTTATAACTTATTCTAAGAGCATGTTGCAATGAAATAATTATTTAAAAAAAAACTGAACAGGTAGTTAAAATGGCAGTTAAAGATATTCCCTAGCAGCAACTTTAAAAAGTTTATAGAACTTAAAATAAAAGGGATAGTTTATCAACAAAAAGACTAGTAGAAAGGATTTACAGTGCTGTTTCAGATACCAGCCAACCTATGAAGACAAAGGGATATAGACAAATAATTAAATTTATTGGAATAAAGAAAGAGCAGGCTCCTGTAAAAAGAAATGCTTTTTTAGGTAATCTGAAGGCCTCCAAGCTTTAAGACTGAAGGGGCCATCATTCTAAGAAACTACCTCAGAAATGTATTATTATATAGATTTCTTATCTCTAATTCATTAGGTAGACAACTATGTAGGGCAACCCCCCCACCCACCAAACTATCTCAGACTAGTCAAACTAGGTTCCTCTTGAGAAAAATCTGGTTAGTATTAATAATATCACTCTCATCAATGAACAGATGTTAACACTATATACAGTGTAGCCTGACTAACATAGCAGATGCTGTGCTTCTCAGATCAAAAGAAGAGATACTGATGATGATCAACTTCTTGTCCATTTTCAATTTGCATATAAAATTATCCAGAAGTTTGGAGTTCCAAAAGAAGTTTACTTCATGAATGTGAGCATGAATTTTGTTTATAAAAATATTGTGTCACTTATATTTCTAAATAATTGATCTTCATCCCCTAGATAATCTACATAAATAATTCCAAAAAGGGAAATAAAAGCTATTACAAATCTCAACAATAACCTAACCAGTTTGAATTTTAACCCTTTTCCATTTGTTTCCTTTTCCACCAAACAATTGCTATGTATTTAGACTTATTAAAAGAGTTTCAGGTGTTCATCTTATTTCTGTCCATGTTAGACAGGGAATATTAATATTGTAATTAAGATTATGTAAAGCATCGCACAGAAGAGCAACAAGAGACATGCACATGATATTTTCTCCCTTTCCTAGGACCACTATATCTGAGCTACAAAAAATTTGTATGAGTAGTAGATAATTTTCTATAGGTGGTCGTTTTTTTGTTTGTTTTTTGCGCCAGATGAACTTTTGAAACCCAGATATAACCTTCATAAGACTTCAAAAGTGTTTGCAGATTTCTGCCTGAAGAAAAAGTGTTGTCACTCCTGAATCTATCTTGTAGAAGCACCTCTACTAACACTGAAAAGTTTGCAATTTATCATCTTTCAATCTCCTTTTGCAGACTGATAACTTGGCCAAAAGAGCTGGTAGTTTTTCAGCAATAACCATAATGTGACCCCAGGGACTTAAATCAAACGATTTATCTCATTCATATGGTGAAAAATATGGGCCAAGAAAAGTAAGTCATAAATGAACTCCTTTTGTTATATAAGAATGGGCTTTCCTTTTCTCTC
Source organism: Thermophis baileyi (assembly GCA_003457575.1). Lineage (NCBI taxonomy): Eukaryota > Metazoa > Chordata > Lepidosauria > Squamata > Dipsadidae > Thermophis > Thermophis baileyi. The sequence continues at coordinate 2,449,657 of QLTV01000598.1, read as the reverse complement.
TCAAAAAAAGTGAAGTTTCTCTTTTAAAAAGTGAAACTTCTACCCAAAATTTCAGTCAAATACTTCAATATTTGTCCTCTGGAAAGCCAATAAACTTCCATATAGTAAGAAGAAGTTCATATACCATATATTGGGGGGGAAACCTCTTGAAGAGACATTGATTAATGGTAGGGGCTCTAATGAAGTTGATTCTTTTTACAATAGACAAATGTTCTTAGAATCATAGGGCTGGAAGGGACCTCGGAGGTTTTTTAGTCCAACTCCCTGCTCAAGGCAGAATACCTTACACCATCTTGGTCAAATGGTTGTCCAGTCTATTTTTGAAAACCTCCAATGATGAAGCACCCACAACCACAGGAGGCAAGCTATTCTACTGATTAATTGCTCTTACTGTCAGAAAAATTCTCCTTACTTCTAGGTTGAATCTTTTTTTCTATCCCATATTGTTCTATCTTACCAAGAGGTAGGCTGAGGTATATTTTGTCAGATGCCTTAAGTCTAAGTCTATTGTGTCCACATTATATTGCTGGTCCAGTAATTTAGTTACTTTACATCTGCCAGCTCCTTCAGAATCCTGGGAAGTAAACCATCTGACCCAGGGTGAAAGAGTATTCTTTTTTTTTTAACCAATTCCATGCCTATTTTGACTTGTATTCCTGTTCTATCTCCATCAGTGTTCCTTTGATAGGTTGTGCTGTTTCTTCCTTTTATATTAAAAATAAGTGTAAAGAAAAAACACTTCTTTCTTCCTAATGCCTCTCACATTCTTGCCATCTGTTCCCATCAGTGGGCCTATTGTTTTCTTAACTTTCTTCTTGTTCCTTAAATGTTGAACAAAATTTTTCTTATTATTGAAAGAAACTTGCAGGATTGTTTACAGACTGTTTGAAGCTAATAGATGCAATACAATCAGTTGCATTTCTAACCTTCACTAAGTTTCCAAATGTTTCTTCTAATAATTTTTTTGCTTGACAAAGAAACTTACCACCATTTCAATGCCTGTTAACAGGTTTCAATTTTCATAAAAAGAGTTCACAAAATAGGAATTTTTTGATGGCATCAATATACACATAATGCCAGGAATGTGATTACTGATATTCTTTCATTATGCTTCATATTTTATTCAGAAATATTACATCTGTAATTCTTGAATTTCTTTTGAGATGGCCAGAATAGCTCATTCCTACATAAGAAGTGAAGCATGACAGTTAATGTCTGTGACTTCTTACTACCAGCATAAGGAAAATCACCTTGCTTCAAATTCATTTACATTAGTGACTAATTATGTTGCTATGCCACTGACCATTGTACAAGTCACTAATATCTTACTCCAAGATAAGAAAAAAATAGCCCTGCAAAGGTAGATGCCATATTAATTAACAGACCTAAATAATAAATAACACCAAAGATGGGACAAGTTTAGTAATTGTCAGCTTGTGCACAGTTGCCTTCTAATACTTTTCTTTTTCCAGGATTTCATGAAGCTCCAGATAAGTTTATCACTCAGCAGGAATTATATGAATTATGCATTCATTCAGGCAGAGTTACTCAGTGAATGTTCCTGAGTAAGACCTATACTTAAGCTTTTAACCAGAGGAAGAGCTAATTGGAAATTCTTCTGGAAAAATAATGACTCTGTCCTGAACAATTATGCTTGTATTATTGCCTGGCTCAAAGCTATTTTGGAAGATTCTGCCAGAAGAGTGACAGTTATTCTCCAGAACAACTTCTGGTGATAAACTTTAATAGTGGGGTTTTTTTAGTTGCCTATTTTGAATTACTTTGGGTACCATATTTCTGTTGAGGGAATCCAGATGCATCCTACTAAAATGGACTCTAACTTCTCTTGGTACCCTATGAGAAGTGCCAAGGAGGTCCAGTTTTGATGGGGGGAGGGATGTCATTTTTATCAACATTGCATACCTGAGTTTGCAGCTCACACAAGAAATTTAAGTCAATTCTTCCAATGCACAGCAGACATTTTTATCACTAAAACAAGATTTTGCCTTCCAGCCCTCTTCCACCATCTATATTGTATTTATCCCTTTGTTGTTCAAACAGAATCTTTTGATTTTGCTTTGGGAGTGATACTTTTTCAAGCAGGTATCCATCCCCACCTAAATGACAAGACCAGGAAAACTATTCAGGAAGATTTCGTTAATATTATTCTGGAAAATCTTAGAAACAAAAATAAGATTGCTTTGTTCTTCTTCTGTATGATAATTTATATATTTATCTGAAAAGTGAGCAATCTTAAACAGGGCTGTGTCATACTCACAGGTAGCACTTAGAATTTTCTTTCTTTTCTTTTAGTGATGCTACTTCTATTTTTAAATCAATTCTGGAATGTCTTTTGTATCAACAAAAATTAAATAGGATGGCGAGGGAGGGAGAGGGATATTAATGTAATATACTGGACTTATTAATGCTGGACTAATTAATGTGAGATGCTGGACTAAGAGCAGGGAAATCCGGGTCCAAATCCTGGGTTAGGTATGGAAGCCAGCAAGGTGTTTTAGGGCCCATCACTCTCCTTGGCTTAGACTGGGATATTGAAAAAACATCCACCAACCTCACACCAGATCAACATTTAGATTACAGCCCATTAATTATTGGTTTAGTCTGATAACAGCAACAACATTAATAACAATAATAGAGAGGGCTTGGGGGCTCTGAAAAGGGCTTAAAGCTCGTAATCTACAGATTGCAAATCCTGAACTACCAAAAATATTGTTGTCTCACTTAAAAAGCACCTTATAGCAGTTTGTATCAGTATTTAGAAAACAAATAAAAAAACAACAGAGCACCAATGGGGGGGTGGGGGGGAAGGAGAGAGAATATGCTTACTGATAGCATTATTTAAAAATACGTTAAAAGCCCAATTAAAGGCTTGCATATTGCAACTTTTGTGGACATCAGCAAAAACTTATTTTGCCAAGTATTTCTACAAATAAGTGAACAAATATAGAGAGCATTGAGCATGAATTTTGCTAAACCTATGGTTGCAAATGAATATATATACTACTAAAAACAAATAAAGGGAGCAAACAAGAATTTGTCTGAGATATTCAGCAGGGAAATTTAAGGCTAAGTATCTAACACACATTAAAAGAATAGCACATAAAAGAAAGTATATAATAAATTAAATATTCCAGATGCTTATACCAAGGAAAATCACTAATTATTTTTCAAGCTTTCTTCTTTCCAAGAAATTGAAGAAATAGTAACAAAATGAAAAACAGGTTTAAGTCTCTAGGTCATCATGGAGCTCACTAATTGATTTTGGACCAATCATTATGTCACAACCAGTCTATTTCAAATGGCTATTTATGGGCACCACCCAAAACATGATCTAGGTCTAAATCTAAATCATCCAATGATTTGACACACAGTATGAAAAGCGGTGCTAATCTCCATCCATGTATTTTGGTTTAAAGATGTCTTATACAAACTATAGAATGATGTAAACAGAAAGCAAAGCAATTATAAGTCTGGGAGCTTTTGTTGATTTGTAAATTCTCCAAGAGAAGATAAGGCAGAGAAGATAATAATTTATAAGTTTTTCTTTCTTTCTTTCTTTCTTTCTTTCTTTCTTTCTTTCTTTCTTTCTTTCTTTCTTCATGCCTTCAAGTCAGTCTTGGCAACTGCCTCATAGGCAACTCTATGCAGTTGCCATTGCTTTCTTCCTAGGGCTGGGAGGGCATGACGACTTATGATCATCCAGTTGGTTTCATAAAAACGGCATAACCAGAATTCACAGTTTCCCAGTTTCTAGTCCAGTGCTTTAACCACTACACCAAACTGACTCTTATTTCTTCTTCTGGTTTCCCAAAACTAAAATAGCAGTTTCCTTGGCTTTGAATACCATATCAAAGTTCAGGTTCTGGTTAACAAGTCATGTGCAACTGGCAAAAGACAATGGTAAATCTTCGGATGTACACACACACAGATACAAAGACACAATCTCATTAACTCTTTCTTTTCCTTACTATATTGGGCAAACATAGACACAAAGCACTATAAATTGTAGTCTTTTCCTAAGTTGGACAGATGACACCCAAAAAGCTTAAATAGGGAGGCAGTATCATATACTTAAATAATAGTACAATTCTCTAGTTGTTAGCCAACTGTTTTATATAGACAAGATTATAATAAAATAGTCATAAGAATTATTGCTTTTTCAGAGATTAAGAACTTGAAAGTTTTCTTCACAGGTGAATGGCTTTTTATCCAACCCCATGTCACTTATTAATCTTCTGTTTGTGAACTTCTTCCTTCCATTCTAAGCTTTACGTTTGTTATTATTTGTATAATATCTCTTACATTCTCTCCTAAACAAAGTCCTACAGTTTGCTGCACAGTGTTCCGTTTTTCTGTGGCTTATTTCTACACTTATCCTTAGGGCAATATGTTCAGTTTCCAACTCATAAGGCCTGTAAGTATATCTCAAAATTTTCATTTACATACTGTATATGATCCAATTGAACAATGGAATTAATTGTTCACAACAATACATAGTCTGTTTTTGTAGTAGTTGTTGAATAAGTAACACTGGCCAGACATTGAGTTCTAAATTGGCTCAATTTGTACATGTGAACCCAAACCCAAATATCACATTTTGGGTTAGAGTGATGCCTGAATTCATTGTGAATTGAATCATTGTGGCAGCCTACAGTGACATCTTATCTTTCTAGTTGAAAAATCAAGAAAAACCCAGGAAACAGCAGATGAAAACACGGTTTCTAGTCCTATAGCTATACTAGTACAATTACTGCTATGTTATACAGAAAACTGAAATTTGCATTTCCCCAAACTCATTATAAATTTAAGAAATGATGTTCAGCTGCAACATGGTTGAAGATGAGAAAAACTGCTTTGCCTTAGATAATCAGCCTATGAGGAAAGTGACCTTTTTGGATGATCTGATATATAAGTTTCGTATTAGTAAAAAGGCATATTTATTTTAATTTGATGATAGAGCACCTGTAAACAACAAATTTTAATAAATATAATTTTATTTATAGCAATGTTATCAGAAAGAGAAGCACAGAAAGGCTGAAGTTGTTTTACTAGTTTCATCAAACACTACAAATATTATTTTAACTGTGCAGAAACAAATACATCCTTCTATTATTCATGAATAGATATTACTTAGTTTCATGTTTTTACTTAGCTTATGTATGTATAAAAAGGGTAACAGGTTTTTTTGCATAAAAATATACTTTACAAAAAGTAATTGAGTAATGAAATTTTCCATTCCTGTTCATCTTATGGGTTTACAAAAGAAACCATTATCTATGAAATACTAAAAATAAAAATTTAGCCATTATGAGTATAATAGGAGATTATCCTACACTACAGTGCTTGGATGTGCCATATATAGATGTATCTTTATGGAATTCTCTAAATGAATGTTTGTAATTTTCATTTCTATTGTTTTACTCTACAAGAGTATCATTTAGTATTCAATAAACCAGATAACAATTTAGAGAAATGCAATAAAAAAGAAAGAAAAAGTAAATTGCTTGTTAGGATTTTGAATTAAAAGTTTAAGCTTACCCTCAAAACTAGGTTAGAAAACTACATATGGAATAACATAACTGGCAATGGGGAAGAATGTATGCCTCAAACAGAAACCTTCACAAAAGGCTATTAAAAAGCATATCATGCAATGCCCCATTATTTGGTTATTACCTGTATATTGTTGGTGTTAGTATGGAGATTTTAGAACTTTGCAAACAATTAAATGCCTTTATACTATTAGTTTTCTCTATTTTAGAGTCTCTTGATCTCATTTCAGTTTTTTTATTTAATTGGCAAAGGTATCAGAATTAATTTAGAAGCAAGGATACTGTGCAATGCTTCTATTTAAAAAATAAAGAAATATATGAATTAGAATTTACTGTAGATTTTGAGAAATGGGAAAAATTCAGGAATGGAAAAAAGGCATATAGAAACAAAAGGCAAAAGAACTAAGATCTAAAGAAACTTCAGATAATGCTGGCTATACAGTAATAATAATAAACAATGTCTTTTTATTTACCTTGTGCCCATAATAATTATTTTCCCAGTTTCAGCTATTTTCTGTTATATCTATCATAGATATTTAAATTGTGCCAATGTTCTTGTGAGACCATATGACTAGCTGCTTTTTTTGTTCTGCTGCACTGGAAGAATTGTGAACATTAATGGAATAAATTCAAAAACATTTAAAAAATAAATTGAAAGAGAAAAATCACAGAACATTCATTTACTTAACAGAATTGTGACCAGCAAATATATTACATTACAAACTTTAATAGACCAGAGTACATTTTTACAGCTATCTGGATTTGAATTCAAAACTTATTCTTTGATAAATACATTAATATTTAAGATAACAAAAATGCTATTTTTATTACTGTTAAACAAAATAACTAATGTAATGTACCATTGGCAGATTTTGCAACCAATGACATGAAAGCTAGTGTATTATATTGTGTTAATAACATTTGCAATCCATATTTAGCAAACATGATTTATAAGCAGAAATGGTTTAGACTTGAATTTAACCAATGAGCATAGTT
>QLTV01000598.1:2422955-2442802 GCA_003457575.1 Thermophis baileyi | reverse complement strand
CACAGCTCCCCCCGCCAATCCTCCGTACAAACCGCCCGCCCCGTTTCTGCAAAGGCAGAGCCTTGCAGGGCGATCTAAAGAGGGGAGGGGGATGCTGTAGAAAAGGCTGCCTTCCACCCGTGCCTCCCATGCTGGCTCCGTGGGACTTGGGGCTCCGAAGCAGCCTACTGGCTTCCAACCTGGCGCCACGGGCCGAGTTCCCAGAGTGGCACCGGCGGTCGGACGGGCAGATCCGCAAAGAGAGCAGGCAGGTGGCCGGGTGAGAAGCCAGTGGGCTGCTTTGGAGCCCCAAGCGCCACAGTACCGGCACGGGTGGAAGGTGGCCTTTTCTGCAGCATCCCCCTCCCCTCTTTGGATCGCCCTGCAAGGGGGGGGCTCTGCCTTTGCAGAAACGGGGCGGGCCCGGGACATCTGCTTGCCCTTCCACCGCCCCTCTCAGCGTCTGCATTTCCACCAAGGGCCGCCCGCCCACACACTGGCTGGGCCGGGCTGGACGCTGACCTCGGAAGGCAAGCGGGCGTGGGGGACTTCCGGGAAGGCTGCCAAGCATGGCAGGGCTGCGGGGAAGGGAGTAGGCTGCTACCTCCCTTCCCCGCTGCCCCGACATGCTTTCCTGCCTTCCATGTGGTCTCTTAGCGCCCCCCTGCCACCCCCTTGCCTCTTAGTGCCCCCCTAAGTCATCCCACAACTGCATTTTCACCAAGGGCGGGCCGCCCACCCACCCACTGGCCGGGCTGGACACCAACCTCAGAAGGTGTGGGGGACCGCCCGGAAGGCCACGTGGAAGGCCGCCAAGCATGGCTGCTACCTCCCTTCCCTGCCGCCCCGACATGCTTTCCTGCCTTCCACCTGGCCTCTTAGTGCCCCCCTGCCATCCCCTTGCCTCTTAGCGCCCCCTAAGTCATCCCACCACCCCCCAGGGGGCGGTACTGCCCACTTTGGGAACCACTGGTTTAGAACAATGTTTGCAAAAGTAGAAGACGAATGTGTTAGGAAAATAATAACTACAAAGTACAGATGAGCCACAATACATTTTAGATAAATATATAGTATTTGAGAACAAACTTTAGTTCAGAAGGATTTATTCTGCATCATACTTTGAATATAAACTTTCAAAGAAAACAGTAATGATGGCACTTTAATTCATGATCAAAGTGAAGACAATAATTTGCCACCTACTCAGTCTGAATATGGTTAACAATATTAAGTGCCTTAAAGAACTAAAATGCATTTAGTTTTCAATTATGATACAATATTATATAAGCAATATTATGTTAATACATGAATTACTGTATAACAGAATATTTATGTTTCTGTCAACAGTTAGGAATTTCATTTATTTTAATATGTTTGTAGGATTATTCAGTGGGGAGTATTTTTTGTTAGTTTTAAATACTGAGAATTTTTCAATATATATTTTCAGGGTGGAAAAATACCAATAAGATGGACTGCTCCTGAAGCTATAGCCTACAGGAAATTTTCTTCTGCAAGCGATGCATGGAGTTATGGAATTGTCATGTGGGAAGTAATGTCATATGGAGAAAGACCGTATTGGGAGATGTCTAATCAGGATGTAAGTTTTAACTGGTTATTACAGATTATTGTTTTCAGGATGCATTTATTCCATTGCTTATTGAAAAGAAAAGAAAAAAAACAATCATCAGGAGCACACCTAGTAATAAGTCCTACTGAATAAGACTTGGTGTTATGACCCAGGTGGGCAAGACTAGGCAGGCTTCCCGAGTCTTTTATTTCTCCTGGAAAGGGTTAAACAATTAACCCTCCACTGACCGGTCAGGCTCCACCCTCAGTCCCTCAAACAACAGCCCATAAATTACCCAACCAGTCCACAAAGCAAAAGTCCAGACAGAAAGCAAGGGCAGGGCTCAGAGCAAGGCAAAGGTTCAAGACAAGGAGCAGCTTTTCCAAAGGGGCACAGTGAAACAACAGACAAACACAGTTCACAAACAAGGGCACAGTTCAAACCAAAAGGCCAAGAGCACTTCTTGAAACAACACGGGGTCCAAGGCAAGGCAGGTCTGAAAGGAGAATCTTCAGAGCTAGGGCAAGCCAAGAACAGTCCTCAAAACAAGGCAAAAACAATCTTCAAAACAAAACAGTCTGAGTCATAGCCGAGGGAGTGCAATCCGAAAACAAACACTTGTTCCTGGCAAAAGCCCCTCCTCCCAAGTAGTCGGGTCGCCCTGCGCTCTCTCCATTCTTCGCACTCTGGGATCGGACGGGGGAGGTATTTGCTCATCTCCAGAGCTCCGCCACTCCTCTGCTCAACTGCCTGCCCTTTCCATCTCCTCCCCACTTCCTTGATCAGCCTGAGCCCTCTCTTCCTCCCTACCTACTCTTCCGAGGCCCAATGGACCTGAGACTGCCTCATCCTCATTCTCAGGTTATTCCTCCTGAGCCATAGGGACTGCACCATCCCTCTGCGCCGGCCCCAACTCCATCTCCTCCTTCTCAGACTCGAGCTCCAACAGGGCCATGACACTTGACTTCAGAATAAACATGCATAGGAATCATTGTTATTACAACGTTCTGCTAGAAAGTGAAAAATAAAAATTGGTTCCCCATTGATCACTATTAACTGCAACTAATTTAAGTAAAATTGCCATGGAACAAGTACCATTGAAATTCTATTTCTATAGGCAAATTCTTTAGTATTCTTAGCGTTGACATCAAAGATTAATACCTGGGGAGAAAAATAATTGAAGCCAAGCAAAAGTTTCATGATAGAAGCGAAACTCTTGTTCATTGTCCATTTCTACTGCAATCTCTTTTAGTATGATTATTTAGCATGTGGGGATTGTAAACACAATACCATGAGACTGCATCATTTAACAACTGCAGTTCCAGCACTTCCACTTGCCACTGATAGGCGAGAACCTCATGCGACTAAAACTTTCAATTTCCTATTGGCTTCCAAATTGAATTTGCTTATGGGAACATTGAAAATCATTACTTGACTATGGGGATGCTGCGATGACCAGAACTACAAGGACCTGTCATAAGTACCAGTAGTTCAGCACCGTTGCAACTTTAAAAGTGACTGAATGAATGGTCCTAACCCAAGGACTACCCATAGCATATAATATACATCAGCAGAGTTTCCTTTTTGTGCCTAGCCATAAGCAAATGGTTCTCAAACATTATAGTACCCCTAACTGATAAATGAATTTGTGTGATTCTCACACACCATAAATAAAATTGAGGGCAAGAAAGAAATATACCACTTATTTTTAATAACTAAATTTTAATCTATACTTCACGTTTCTCCAATATTCTGGCATGACAAGTATCAACTGCAAATGAGGAGCAAATCTCAGAATTTTGACAGCACTCTCACTTTGTCTGAGCAAGCTCGATCAAGTTTTAAAATATTATTAAGCCATAGGTGACCTAAAGTTTGAGAACCCTTGCCAAAAACTCTGGTGTAGTTTGTTTTGGTTTAACAAAAGTAAAGCAGGAAAGCTGGCTGGATGACTTCATAGGGTTACAGTTAAGGGGAAACTAGGAGTAGGACCATGATGTATGCCATCTTGAATTGCACAAAATAAAGATGGGCTATAAATGTATTATACTTAATTAGTATGAATCTAGCAGATTGTTGTTTATTCAGTGAAGCATAATTTAGTATGATATGTGATACAAGAATCTATCATACAACATTTAATAAATTGTCCTTTATAGAACTCAGTATACTTTATGTCTCTACATACTTGATGTAGCTTTCATTTGAAAAAACAAATTCAAATATCAAAACAAACAAAAACAATATCACTTCACCTAGTGGGATCCAGAAAAAGAGCCTTTACTGCTATGGCTTCCACCCTCGGAAGCCTCTTGCTCCCCAAAGTCAGATCTACTCCCACTGGGCCTGCTTTTGAAAGGCCTTGAAGACAGTGGTGAAATCCAAATTTTTTTACTACCGGTTCTGTGGCTTCGTGGGCGTGGTGTGGCTTGGTGGGCGTGGCTTGGTGGGCGTGGCAGGGGAAGGATACTGCAAAATCTCCATTCCCACCCCACTCCAGGGGACGGATACTGCAAAATCTCTATTCCCACCCCACTCCAGGGGAAGGATACTGCAAAATCTCCATTCCCACCCCACTCCAGGGAAAGGATACTGCAAAATCTCCATTCCCACCCCACTCCTGGGGGAAGGATATTGCAAAATCTCCATTCCCACCCCACTCTGGGGCCAGCCAGAGGTGGTATTTGCCGGTTCTCCAAACTACTCAAAATTTCCGCTACCAGTTCTCCAGAACCTGTCAGAACCTGTTGGATTTCACCCCTGCTTGAACATATAGCTGTGCTAACTCAGGGGTGTCAAACTCAAGGCCCACAGGCTGAATCCAACCCGCGGGGTGCTTAGAACTGGCCCGTGGGGCCGCCCTGGAAATAGTGAAGGACTGGCCCGCGGTGCCTCTGCCAGTGAAAATGGAGGTTGGGGGGCTACGTGCGGGACCCCCAGGGCCCATTTTTGGCCTGGATGGCCTCCTGCAGCCCTCTGCCAGTGAAAACGGAGCCTGCACGGCAACCCCGGGCTCTGTTTTTGCTGGCAGAGGGTTGCAGGAGGCCATCCAGGCCAAAAATGGTGCCGGGCGGGGTTGCGCACAGCCCCCCCCAGCTCCATTTTCGTGGGCAGAGGGCTAGCAAAACAAACTAAAAGCAAAACAAAACAAAAGGAGAAATGTTTCCCCTTTTGCATTTGAGCATCCAAGAAGGACAGGAAAGGAGAAAGGGAAAGAAGAAAGACAAAGAAAAAGAAGGAAAGATGGGAAGAGACCAAGGAAGGAAAAAGAAGGAAAAAGGGGAAGGAAGAAGAAAGGAGAATGAAGAGGGAAGGAAAAAGAAGGGAAGGAGGATGGATGGAGGGAGGGAGAGAGGAAGGAAGGAAAGTCCTGCCTTTGCACTTGGCCACCAGCAGCCCTGCTGTCCTTTTGCCATCCCCTTGTCCCCCACTCCTGACCTCTCCTGGTGGTCTCCCATCCTATCGCTGAGGATGCTTTGGTTACAAAGCTGGGTCTCCTTGCATGGAGAGGGAGTGGGCCTCCCTCTGACCCACACACTTTGCCCTCCTGCACACACCATGAGCAACCTGGCCAAGGAGAGCGAGCACAGCAGCAGCAGCCACGAGGAGGAGGTAAGCACAGCCAGGCACCCCCTCTAGGAAGCGGGGCTGGGCTGGGCTGGGCTGGGCTGGGCTGTGGGGTCCCAGTGCCCTGGGAGCTCGAGGGCCAGGCTGAGCGCTTGTCTTCCGCTGCCTAGGGCTCTGGACAGTCTGCGCCACCATCCAGGGGTCCTCCGCATGGCTTGAGAGGGACAGCAAGGCTCCTCTGGAGGACAAGGTTTGGCGCTCTCCCTGGTCTCGCCTTTGCTGGAGACAATGGATTCCCCCAGCCCTGCCTGGACCACCATAGGTGCCCCCAACACAAGTGATGTTGAGCTGACCACGGCCACCCCGTCCACACCCACCCAGCCCCCCAAGGGCAAACACAATCCTGATGCGGCCCTCAATGAAATCAAATTTGACACCCCTGTGCTAACTAGTCTGTGGCCCCAATGGCGGAGTGGCACTTTGGCAGTGAATAATGGGGTAGAAAACACCCCACCTCCTCCCTGAGTGCACTTTGCTCCCTCCCTCTCTATCCTGCTTGGTTTTATTTTAACTGAATTTTAAATGTAAGTTCTTTATTTATTGTTTTAATGTTTTATAGTGCATTTCATTCAATGTCCCTACGCTGCCTTTGGCAAGATGGGCAGGATACAACTTTGATAAATAATTAAATAAATAAATCTCCTCTCCCACTTTCTACATAGGTCATTCTGTCCATTGAAGAAGGATATAGGCTTCCAGCTCCCATGGGCTGCCCAGCTGCCCTCCATCAACTAATGCTTCATTGCTGGCAAAAGGAAAGAAGCCATCGGCCAAAGTTCACAGACATTGTCAGCTTCTTAGACAAATTGATACGAAACCCCAGCTCTCTTCATACTTTAGTGGAGGATGTACTAATGTAAGAACCATTTCAGTATGCTTTTTGTATGTGCATGCATGACTGTCACCCTTCAAATTGCCATTTAATTACATAATATATGATTTTGTTTCTGCATTAAACTAGAGATTTTTTTCATCATCATTCCTTTTTGTTTCCTCTATCATGTCAGATAGAGTTGACTCTATCATATCTCTAGTGGTCTGTAGTTCCTGTAACTTCTCACATTCATTCAAAGTCTATGGAAAACTTCATAAGGAAATTCATTGTACTGGGTCTGTGTGTGTGTAAATTAATAAAGTCACAAAAGCTTTAATGCACATTTATATATACACTAATATTGGTTCAAAGGTCCCTTATTAACTATCCTATAGGGTTATATCTGCATAATATAATCCTCCACTATTTTCAGCCAGGAGCCAAGGCCAAACATGTAGCAGCCAAATGTTGAAGTCTTATCTTCTTCAGCTTCAGGAAGAACTTTTTTCAAGCACAGGATAATGTGTGACCATCAACCAGGGGTGGGTTCCTCCCGGTTCGGACCGGTTCTCCTGAACCGGTAGCGACCTGCTGGTGATGTCACAATGATGTCACCGATCTGGTTCGGTCGGTGCCGGTCTGTGGGTGCCGCCATCTTTTTTTTGAATTTTTTTCAAAAAAAATTTGAATTTTTTTTTCGAATTTTTTTCGATTTTTTTTCCTTCTGAGCATGCGCAGAAGCTGAGTTCCAGCACTGTGCTTGTGGTCACCATCTTGTTTTTGGCTTTTTAAAAATTTTTCATTACTGCACATGCGCGAGCGCGCAAAGCGCACGCGTGCCCACGAGGCGCACCCACGCGGCGCGGGAGGGAACGAAGGTAAGTTGGAACCTACCCCTGCCATCAACACTCCTAACTGGGCACCTACTCTAAAATCCCCTTATCCAAATAGGCCCTCTTGTGATTCAGAGAAGACTGAAACTATTCCCCTTAGTTTCCCTCATTCCTATGTTGCATTGTAATTTGTATACAGACATGTGGAATTGTCTTATTTTGTTGCTCTATGACAGAATTGAATATCAGCAGACCTATATTAGACAAGTTTCTATTGTACTTTCTGATTCTACTGCTTGCCCTCCCAGCACTTTGACTAACTTCGGTGTTGCTATGATTAAAACACATCATCATATACTGTACTTCTGAGTATTATCTTTTTATATGTTTTATATCCTTTTATTTGGATCATTGATAATGACAATAGTAATATTAATAATGCTAGCTAACATCAGATTTATATGTACTGATGTGGAAGGGATGTTTACCATCTGATCCTAGATTTAGCCTTTTTATTTTCAAGTGTGGCACAATGGTAGTGCCCATGGCAATGGTATTGCTAGTGGATAGGATCTGCCCACTTCATGTAGAACCTTTTCACAAAAACAAGAAAACAGTGTATATGGAAAGTGCACCTTTCCAATCAGTACTTTGTAACACCTTTTGGACAGAAATAACAGCTTCCAAACAATCATTATAGCCTGCTATCTTCCTGCTAAAATTTTCCCCAGGCAGAATTTTTTTAATATATTTTATTAATAATTTTAATTACAGTAGTAAAAAAAACAATACAAATTAAATTTAGAGAAAGGGGAAACAATGTAATAAAGAAGAAAATATGCAGGAAAAAAGAAAAAGAATGTTATAAAGAAAAGAAGAGAAATATTATAAAGAAGTGATTTCCAGACTTCATCACAAGTATAAACAAATGTAATAATTATGTATTCCCTATAAGATTAAACAGATATCTCTTTACCACATATCCCATCTGCTATCTATAAGCAAATCCATAAAACATCAATTTTTTTCAATCCTGGAGTAAAATGTCCATAAAGGATTGCCAGAATATTGCAAAAAAAAAAAAGGGGGGGGGTGTCTTATCTTAACCTTGATCAAATAAACCAACTTTATATTCCTTTCTTTTACTTTTTTTAAAAAATTATTTTTATTATACATTTTTCTTTGTTATACATAACGTTTCCATTTCTGCAACGGCAGTATGCTGTCTGTATCAAATCTCTTTTGAATACACATAATTTTATACACACCATAATTATAACCATTATTCTTATAATACTTACAATATAATCTTCCCTTCTAATCGCCCTATACAATTTAATCTATAATCAAATATAATCCAGTGGTAATATTACTTATGGTATTATTGCTTATATATATATATTTGTTTTTATTTGCATTTATTGCATTTATTTTATTAATCATCCTTAATTATAAATTTCTTTCTTTTACTTCTAACAGTCTTAATTCAATCAAATATTGTCATAGAATTTGATTTCTCTTCAATTCTTCTTTATTCCATCACACAGATTTTTTCAAGGCTTTAACTTGTAGAATTCTTCTAACTCAAAAATATTCTCAGCTTTCCTTGCATGTGCTGCATGTTTAACAACTTCCAAAAGATTGTCAATACTATTCAAGTTTCAAGAGTTTGAAAGCCATTCTAAAATCTTTATTTTTCTTTCCTGTTAGTGTTTTATAGTTGACTTGGAGGTATGGTTATGATTATTGTCTTGTGAAAATGCCCAATGCCTTTCAGGGTCACTTGTCTTCACTGACTGAGGAATACTAATTTCTAGATTATATTGAGATTTAGCTGAATCTTTTTTCTCCATTTATGTAACATTCCCTCTAGCCCTGGATGATTCAGCATCCCAATACATATACAGCCCAACATATAAGCTTAATGGTTAGCTTAAAGTATTCTTTTCTATAAATATTTCATATTTATACAAGTAGATCCTTTATGGTTGTGGCAAAATAGTTCAGTTTTTCTTTTGTCAGTCCAAAGCACTTTATTTCAAGTTCTTACATTTTTTGAAGTTTATCATGGTTTTCTTTTTTATGGCGACTTTTGTGATGAGATTGGGGAAAATTGTTCCCTTTTAAGAACTTTTCATAGAGATCATTGTTGTATAAGCAATATTGTAGAATAAACCTTTGGGCAACTAATCTACTGTCAACCAAACTTTTCAATAGATCATTTACATGATTTGTGGTTATCATTTTGCAGATCTGAATTTTCTGGCAGTTACAGCAGATATTGTTATGGGACTTCTAGCTGTTACTTTGTCTTTAACAGCCCCATGGAAATTCCATTTCTCAACAATGTTTCTTACAGTTTAAACTGCTAAATGGAAATGTTTAGAGATAACTTAATGCTTTTCTCCTATTTTGTAGCAGTGAATTATTTTTATTTTTAAATGCTCTATCAGTTGTTTAGAGGAGCCATAGTTGTTGAAAGTAGACAGGGCCTTATACAAAACAGTTATTGCAAAATAAGAGATAACATTAGACAAAAGTCTTCAGATTGGATTTTATTTACCCTATATTATTGGGTTTCGATATTTTTGCCAATCTACTCTGCCCATTTTGGATTTTAAATGGAAAAATGTCTGTCTAAAATATATACTGAAATATTTTTTTAAATGTGTTTTCCTCTCAGAACATTTTGAGCTATAAACTACTTACCAAACACTTGAAAGGTGCAAATTTTGGAGCATTTCAAGGTTCTATTCTATACCTTTCTCTTATTCCACCCATACTGAATTCACAAGATCAAATTATTCAGTTATTTCTATCTGCATCTCGCAAGAGAATCCATTCTTTTCTCTTAAGCAAATTATAGTGGACTTTTGTAAGTAGAGCAGTTTGAAGAGCAGTTCTGTTGCAACTGCAGGAAAGTAGTCCAGTCTAAAATTATATATATAAAGAACATTTGTATTTTGTTCCAGTAGACTTTGAAAACCTGAAATAAACACGACAACAGTAACAATTATTTTAATGAATGATAATATGGAATATTTACACCCTAAGGTCAGAGATATTCTCAAATTACAAGAAATATTATTACAGAAAAAGATCTCAAAGGTGCTTTTTCAAAAGGTAACTGGACTGTTTTTCTTTTTTCCTTAGAGAAGAAGAAAACGTTTCACTTCTCATCCAAGAAGCTTCATCAGATCTGAGGGGGGGGGGTGGAAAGATAGGCATTGATAGTTGAGACAGGGTGGTGGGGGATGGAAGGATAGGTTCTGACAGGAATTTTATTTTGTTTTCTTCTTTTTCCTCAAGGAAAAAAAAAGTCCAGTTGCGTTTTGAAAAACCTCATTTGAGACAACTACATTATGAGCTGGATGGCTGAGAATCTCCAGAGGAAAAGATATGATTTCATAGCTTATGTAATGTTTAATTGTCTAATGTACTAAAAAGGTATCATAAAACTAAATCAATTATATATTGTCCTTTTCACAGAATGCCAGATTCACCTGGTGAAATTCCAGAATATCCCTTCTTTGTATCAGTCAGTGATTGGCTGGACTCAATAAAAATGGGCCAATACAAAGCTAATTTCATGGCAGCAGGGTACACATCTATGGATCTTGTTTCAAGAATGAGTATTGAGTAAGTACATTATTTATTAGGATCTCTAACTTTTATAGGACAGTGGGTAAGATTGGAATTTTAGAAAGTGCAAGGATACATCACAAAATGGCAGGCATAGGTTAAATCAACAAATATTTATTCCCCATAAAAAATAGTAACTGGATTTGAAATGTAAAGAAAATTTGCATTTTAGTCTTACCAGAGTCAAAAATACAAACTTTCATTACTTTTCAAATCCAGTTACTCAACATGTATAATATCCAGTATCCATTTTCTAATAGTTTTCAGGCTGAAGAACAAAATATATTATAATATATTTGAATTATATTCAATATTTCAGGTTTAATATATTGAATATTTCAGGTTTAAAAACAGCTTGGAACAATTTGTTTTTGTATTTTCTGTACTTCATCCAATATTTCCCAACATTACCTTTATCTTGCAGTGACATTAGAAGAATTGGAGTTGTTCTTATTGGACATCAGAGACGAATAGTGAGCAGTTTACAGACTTTGCGGTTACACATGATGCACATACAGGACAAAGGATTTCATGTATGAAAATTCTAGAAGCAACTGTGTTTTGTGCCTCAGCATTTCTAAAATGGAAAATACTCTCACTCCTTCTTTCTTCCCAGCTTCAAAAACTGAAACTTCTTCATACTATAAACACAAATATTTATGTTAATTCTTCCAGCTTGGAATTTTTACTTAATTACATAGTTCTATCCTCAATGAACTGATGGTAACATCCTGGCCCCTAATAAAAGACTGTTGCTATATGATGTTGAATAGCTTGGCATGGATGTATAACTTTATATAACAGTAAAGTATTCAGAAAACTTTCATCAACTTTTTTGAAAGCGAAGGCTTTCTTGGCTTGGAATTGCTACCTTCTTGTTGTAATTAGAATTTGATGATAAATTACTAAATAATAATACTAACAACAATAATGATAGACATTTATTTTCATGTTTTGTGACATTTTAGCTTCCAATATAAAATGTGCAATCAAGAACTTGACACATGTATTTATTTTATTGCTTACCAAATCCCAAATGTAGGGTTTTATTACTACATTTATTTTGTAATTATTACATTTAGTTTATGACAACTGGAATGGAAGCATAAAAATTCTTGGCCAAAATGAACAATTAAAAGTTTATAGTGAATTTTTATGTAAACAGATGTTTACAGAATTTGTGTATAAACAGATAAAGTGAATTATTGGCAAAGATCATCATCACATTTTTAATGATGCCAAGTGTTTAAATGTATTTGTTTGAACATCAGATTTATCTATCTTAGAAAGTTTAGAGTACATAGAGTACAAACAAATTTAACCATTGGCTAGTTTAATTATTATTCATGTCTAAGTTTCTATATGCTTCCATAACACTGAGCAAAGTCCCAAAATATGTTTTAAGCAAAATAAAATCCATGATAGGTACCAGTGATTTTACACAATGCAGTTATGTAACTTTATAAATATATATTTAACATGAGAAAACATTGCTATTTACACGTAAGAAAAAATGTCTTTAAGCCATTCATTGTGACATATTTAACTTCTCTAGGTTAGTCATTTTTTTAACCCAGAAAAATGGCATTTTTCTTGAAACCATCATGAAAAATATCAGTTTAATTCTCATACTTTTCGATCATGGAAATGTTTTCAAGTTTTCCAATGAGAACAAATGGAAGAACATTCTAATTACTACATTACTTTCAGGAAATATCATCCTGCCCTTGTGGCCAATGGGGAAAAGATCTGCTTCAAAATCTAAAAAGAAATAGCATCATTAAGGATGCTATATATTTGAGTAGTAAATGAGGCCATATAGGAATTGGTGCAGTAGTGGGTTGTAAATCCCATCACTACCGGTTTGCTCATACGTGCGATGCTTCTGTACATGTGCAGACGCGTCCCGGGCGGGTGGGCGGAGTCTCCCGCCCCCGCCGCTACCTGTTTGCCGAACCGGGCCGAACCGGTAGCAACCCACCGCTGAATTGGTGCTCATAAATAGCCACTTCAACAGATACCTTTCATAAGCCAGATGTTTGAGCTATAAACTTTAGTAGCCATGTCCTATTCCTGAAAGAAAATGCTGTTATCTGTATCTCTTACAAAAATTACATAGATCTACATCATTCCATCTTTCCATGGAATAAGTTCTGTTCTAATAAAAAACAACGACGAGTACATCTGCGTGCTCTAAAAGCCATGCACAAATTGCATATAAGTAATAGTGTAAAAACATTTATAGAGAATTTCTCATTTATAATTCAAGAATGGATATGACTAGCCTATAGTATACAAGGAAGACTTAAGATAGCCTAGCCATATAAGGGAACTAGTTCAGAGTGGGTTTGGGGGGCAGGTGCCTTTGAGTCAGTCTTACTTCTGGCAACTACATAGGCTCGTGCAGTTTTCTTGGCAATTTCAGAAGGGCTTTGCCAGCTCCTTTTTTTCTAGGGTTGACAGAGAGTGACTGGCTCAAGGTCACCTCACCACTTTGTGCCCAAGGGAGAACTGGAACTCACTATCTCCTGGTGCCCCTAACCACTATACTAAATTGGTTCTTGGTTCCATTCAAAAATAGAAATGCTTAAAAGGGTATCTTGCGTCAGAGAAAAGAAACACAGGAAAATGATCTAGACTAGTCTTTTTGTCTAATTTCAGTAAACACTTCTATTTGGCTTCCAATGCAAATGGTTTTTGTTTCTTTGTTTTTCACTTGATTTCAGGACTATATAACCTATTTGTAAATTAGACTAGGGTATTTTTTTTTCTTAAACTTAAGCCCCTAAAATGCAAACAAAACCCATTTTTAAAGACATGAAATGGAATCAATAAGAATATTTCTTTTATTGCCCATGTATTTAATAGATGCTAATAGTCTGGATTTTAACATCTTTCAGGTACTGTTCTACATGCAGATTACCATATAGGTACATCAGGTTTGCTAGCTTGGAAGTAACATGTTATTTTATGCATTTTAATACTGTTTATGAAAAATGATCATTGTAATGATTGTGGTGGGTTTGCTCTTTATCTATTAAGGGAAAAGCCATATAAATTATATTTTATATTTAAAAATACAGCCTCATGTATAGAAAAGATCTTTCCTTTTTCTTTGGCTTTTCAATTTGCCTGCCAAGTTTGGTTTCATTCCTAGACTTTTCTAATAGGGTTGTTTTTTGTTTTGTTGGCAACCTTATTGTATTATATTTTGTTAACATATATGGATTACAGACTAGTTTACGCAAACAAGCAACCTCCTAAAAAAACATAAGCTCTGCCTGGGCAGCTGCTAATCCCACAAAGACAGCATCTTGCCACAGCTCTTGTTATGGTTGAAGCTATGAAGCATGCAACTGTACATGAAATACTGGCTATCTAGATAAGCAGTCTCCATATGACTAGCTTTAAGTTAGCAATCAAGGAGCTATGACTTTGGAAAAGTCTATTTGAACAGTAGTGATGTGCCAAAACTGGAAAACAGGAAAAGCCACTGGCAGAAGCAGCAATCCCTTCACTAAACAAAGAAAAAGACAACTCTCTGGCCTGTACTGATAACATTTTATAGCTATTTGAATTGTTGTTGTTTGAATATAATGGCTACTCTTAAAATTCTGTCAGTCCTTCTCCCTCTCTCTCCCTCTCTCTCTTGTATTTGAATGTTGAATTCATCTGAAATGTTTTCCCCCACCCTCCAATCCAACACTAAATGCATATTCATTTCCAAATTCCCAATAATTCCTTCTGGGCAAATTCTTCCTTGATCATAACAAGCACCAGCAAGATTCAGAATGCTATGCATGGGTGGTGGTGTAGGAATGACCAAATCATTAATACAGGTAGTCCTTGATTTATTATCACAAATGGTATCAGAAGTTCCATTGCTTAAGCAATGTAACCATAAAGCATGACACTGAGTGACCAGATCACTTATTGACAGTAATCAATAATGGCACTCCCATTGCTATTGTTAGCAATAATTGCACTCCCATTGCTATCGTTAACTGAATTCCACTGGTTGATAGCCTGGGACTCCAATCTAAGCCATTTTAGGTTTGGTACATCCCAGCCCTGAATCTCAGTAAAGTAAGGGACCCCCCTATCACTGCAGTTTTAGCTACCCTGCACTCTGCCTTTCAGGGCAGCAAAAAAACCCAGAACTTAACAGCTCCGGGGCTGCTTCCCACTCTGTAGTCCAGGGCTTCTTGGTGTACTGCAACTCTGGGTCAGCAAAAAGCCCCTCATCTGCAGCACAGTACAAAGTTGAGCTGCCTCTGGAAGCCTCGGTCATCCCAACAGTACAATGCAAAGCCACTGTGCCCTGGGAAGTCCCAGCAGCAAGAGTGTGGTACAAGCCACAGCCATCCTGGGGTACCTCAGCCCAGTCGCAGCCACAGTTGCCCTGTACTCCGAGGCCCCTGTCACTCCACAGCCCCAGCTGATTTTTTCCAGTTTATTTCTGCTGCTGCTGCTGAGGCAGGTCCATCCTGGCCCTTCATGAAGCAGCTGCTGCCACAAGTCCACCTTCTGCAGGTCTTGTGAGGAAACTGCAGTGTATGACCTGGAAAAGAAAGCCTCATGCAGCCAGCAGCTGCTTTGTGAAGGGCCAGGCTGGGCATGTGTAGTTAGCGGTGGAAGCAAGACAGCAAAGGTTAGCTAGGGGGCATGTGACATGGATGGCAGGGAGCCAAAAAGGCATAGATGGGGACAGGTAGGTGGGGGGGAAGTGGGAATTGAAGCACCCCTGCAGTCATAAGTGCTGGCAAGCTGCCAGGTGCCAAATTTTGATCATATAACTGCAGGAGTGCTGCAACAACTGTAACTTGGGGGACCAGTGATATCTCCCTTCGTTCAGTGCTGCCATAACATTGAACAGTCACTGAATGAATGTTCATAACTTAAGGACTACCTGTATCTGAAGCTACTGGTCAATGTCCTTACTTTTAAGTAAATGTGTGGAAGTTAAGTGTATGTATATATGTGTGTGCATATGTGTGTGTGTGTGTGTGTGTATACACATACATACCCACACACACCCACACACACACTTACACCCACACACCTACATTGATATGGGACTAGAAGCTGTTTATATGTAATCACTCAATTTTTAAAATAACTGTCAGTACAGCTCTTCTTCACACAGGTAGATCTATACCTTTCCATTCAGATGGCTGAAATGATACACATTCATTAATCTAGCTACAGTATAAAAAGTACTTATTTCCTGTTTTATCACTCAGTGGGAATATATATTTTCAACAGAAAAGAACAGGAGAAAAATATTGTAGATGTGTATTGAATATATTTTTATAATAAGCAACTAAATAAAGAGTAAAGGAATACATTCTTTTAGCAATGTATTGGTTAAAAATCTTAATGTTCTTTTGAATTCTATGGATTTGTTTTGTGTACTACATTTTTTTTTTTACTCTGTATTCCCCCCTACCCTTTAATGATTGTATAATTTCCAAGTTTTAGAAGCTACATTTTGTTTATTCTCTGTTGAGAAGACAATTCCACACACATCATTGCAACTATATAAAGACAATGCCAATACTGTTGTGTTCTTTAGCCCACTGATTTCATTAGGCTTAAGAAGGATTGAGTCTATTAGGAGAGGAGCCATACATCAGTGACAGATAGCAATGCACTGGATGCATATAAGGCTATGTTCAATCCCTGGAGTCTTCAGTTAAAAAGATCAAGTAACAGGTGTTATAAATAAATCTCCCAAGATGTTGGCGAGTCATTACTGATAAAGTAGGTAAAAGTCAGTTAAATTATAAATAGTTCTGCCATAACACAGCTTCCTATAAATACTGACTCTTCAGAGTACTGTTATAGTGAAAATATGGTGAACATTATTATGCCCAATGTTCTCTCCAAGGCTGCTTTTAAAGTTCTGTTTAAGGCCATTTGCAACATTACCTTTAATGAGCATACAATTATTTTCACTTAGCACAGCATTGTTGTGTGCTCCAGATGCATCAGAAAAACATCTAGAATTTTCTACCAATTTGACCTGTAGCCCTCATTGGAGATGATTATCATAGAAGTGGTGTAGTTCATTTTCAACCCAACCCCAGTGTAGCTTGTACCATGTAGTATTTTAGGTTTCCCATGGAGACAAAAAGAATAAAGCAGTCCACATTTGACAATTATACAGAGAAGCTATGCTGTGGGCCTAAATAGTGATTGAATTTGATTAACACTAACTCAGTGCTGATTTCTGAAAACTACAGAATACTTTAACTTTTATTTCCCCCAGAATTGCTTATTCATTCTACCCTGTCAACAAACAAAAAAAACTGGTTCAGGCTGAATGCAGACTTCTTTTTTTTTAATATGGAAGACAGAACCCTAAGTTCTCCGGTCTGAATGAGTCCCACAGCTCTTTGGAAAATGCCCATCAATGAAATTATCAATGTGGCACAAAAAAAATATTTTTTAAAAAAATAATGGGAATAATCATATTAACTGTATTCAATTAATTTAATATGTTAATTCCAGTTTGTGGAATTAAATTAAATGTTAATACCAGTTTGTGTACAAATTAAATCAATTTTTAGCAATTGTCCTTACTTTATTGATGAAGTAGATTCTGGCATATCACTCAATGTCAAATGCAGTCTTTAGCTTGAAAAAGTTGGTTGTTTCTGGCTTGACAGAATTTGGAATAGTCTCTTTGCTACATTTCATAACAACTTTTTGTGAACATAAGATCAGAGTGCAAAGGATGACCGGTCTATGAAAACCTTGCTGGATCAGGGTGAATTGTGCATCTACTAGTTAATGAGTTTTTAACTAGTTGGTTTATGTATTTAAGTCAATTATACAAAATGTTAACTCTGTAGAAGCTCTGATATAAATCTAATTATTTCAATAAAGCTTCAAGATGACATAGTATAATATTTTGATTAACAAGACTGTTCTGCCTTGTTATTTTAAAATCAAAGCTCAAGCTTTTATGTTTAAACAAGAATTGATATTGGCCTGGCACATGAACTTGATTTTTATTTTTTATTTTCAGATACTGATTGAAACAAAAGGTAAACTGGAATATTTGCACCATAACTTCATTTAAGTAATTTATTTACAAGTGCTGCCATTTTATTACTGAATCATTAGTATGTGAATTTAGTCAGATAAGAAACTATGTAATGATAAACATGGCAATAAAAGTAGGTTTTTATACCCCAAGATGTAGTTTTATAAGCAACTTAACTTGCCTTTTGCGCTTTGGAAAGTATATTATCAGAAACAATTCAATATTATAGGCATGTTTTAAAACAGATTGCAATATTAAAAACACACAAAAAATCCTTTAATATTAAATATGCTCCTTGGAAAATAGTCAATTTCAGAAGATCTGCTGCTGTTGCTCATCCCAGTGTGGAAAACTCTTATAATTGATATGCACGTGTAGCTTAAAATAAAATACATTAATTCCAACACAGGATTTTTCCAAGAGCCTGACCTTAATACTGAAAGATTTGATACTATTAAGCAAAAGTTAATCAGGAATTTCAAATATATTTATTAGTTCATATTATTGTAGCCTATTTACAGTACTCTTAAAACTTGTGACAAAATAAGATAAATACAGAATATAATTCAATTGTTTTATTATTGTTGTAAACATTTATATTATTCATCATTACAATCCCATAAGCTTTCATGTAATATTTTTAATGTTCTAATTTTTCATACAAAAGAATTTATGACCAACAATAAATCAATACTTAGCTAAAATGTAATTTACTTCTACTTGATAGTAACCTTTGTAAACTTAAAGTAATAGACCTAGAAGGGCTTCCTGTTTGCTTTATGTATAGTGTCCATCAAAATACAAAAATTAACTTCCAGAAGTGACGGATAGGTGCTATTACTACCGGTATATTCTAAAAAAACCATCTTTTTTGGAAATAGAAAACTGCTGTTATAGTGTAATGTAATATAAGCCTAAAATAAAAACCAGAATTTGATCCCAGTTGTATATTATAAATACTGGTGGGACAAATGAATCTACATTGCTGATCAGGTTCATTCCTACATAGAACAAAATAAAATCAAATAATTTTAATAATACAAAACAATCAAATAATATCAAGTTGTAATAACACTTATATTTATACTTGGATTCATAAGATATGAACCACTCAGGATACAGGATTATACTACTGGCAGAAACTCAAGTATTTATCCCCTACTTTAGTTAGGTATGATTAACTACAGAAAATGTGTAACATTCCTTTTAACAAATCTAAAGTGTCTATACTATTTCTGTCTTTAAAAACAAGTTTTTAGAAATTTTCAAATCTCATTTTCCTGATCCAAACAACTATTTTAATGAAAAATACAGCAACACAGAAGACCTATTTCTATTGTTTTCCTGTTTAACTAATACAACACAGTAATAAATGTTGACAGATTAAGAGAATTGTACTTTTTTTTCCTTTTTATATGATTGCTACGTTTGCATTGCTAGCACAGGCATATATTTGACTCAGTGTAAAATTATATTTTAAATAGCAATGTCCAAATTAAACGAGATTTCTAAAACAGTAACAAGAAGAATCCTGTCCTTACAGGAGAAGAAACTTTAGTGGGTAAATTATTATTCCTAAATTTTACAGGAATCGCTTCAATCAGGAAAGACGTTTGGAGATTTGTTAACAGTAGAATGGGATAAATACACATACTCTGTTGCTAATATAATCCAGTACTGTGTCTTAAGTGGGGCATACCTTATAAATTCAAGACCGACCTCAATCCACACTCATGAACACATACTGTAGTCCTTGCTGAAAAGACCAATGACAGAGGAGAAATGGCTGTGGAGACTCCTGTCAGAGGAATGAGGATACCTATTCCAGTGGATCAGCTCCACTGATAGGTATGGAAATGCAAAATACTTTTAAAGTTTCTAGGATTACACCCTGGAGCATAGATAGCAACCTAAATTTAAACTCTTTCAAGCCATCATTTGAAAACAATCAACTTTTTTAAAATTACTCCTTGCTTTACTTTAAAAGAAGTAAAAATAATATTTTTTTTGTATTTGCTCCAAGTTGCAATAGCAAAAAATAATTTGTTGTCCTCTTTTGAGTTTGAGTTTCAAACTCATTTCATAGATTCACATATCTGACAATATTTCCCATTTCACTCCAATATCTATCTCTATGCATATAGAATAATTTGGATGCCTAAGCTCATTGCATTAAAACTATGCCTTTTACCCATTTTTAATATTTTGTGTTACTACCAATTGCACATTAGAGCTACCATGTTTGAAGAGAAGGGCTTGGTATCCATTTTGAGGCTGCTCCATTAATTAAAATCACATTCACATTTTCTTTTATTAGCTATAGTAATAAATCAAGAA